>JADHKF010000026.1:0-131248 GCA_019925685.1 Ceratocystiopsis sp. VPRI43766
GTGCCGGCTTCTCCTCTTTTCTCTCGGTATCTGTGGTTCTGTGCCCCCCCCCCCCCCCCCCCCCTTAAAACACATCACCAAAATTGCTCTCCGTCACCACAAACCTCTTCTCTCCAAACAATCCACAACACCACAACCACCCACCCCTTACCGCCCCCATTGCAACGAAACGTTCATCGCAACGCAACCACTTTTTGTCGCTCTGCTCGACCATCCTCGATTTTTGCATTTTCTTCTTTTTTTCTCTTCTGCCATCCGAAATCTGCTCCCCCCCCCCTCCCCCCGCCGGTTTCGTTTTCCGTCCGACGCAAGCGACTATTACCTTCAAAACACGCAGCAACCATGTCCTCCGAGGTATGTGTTTTTTACCCCCCCCTCCTGTCCACACCGACCGCCGGTTTTCCGTGACCGAGTCGCCTTGCACTTTGCCCTCTTGTTCTTTCGGTCTCGCTCTGCTCGTTGCTGCTGCCTGGCCTCCCTGTGCCGGAGCCCAGTTTCGCTTTACCCCTCGAGCAACCCGTTGGACAACAGACACGTCCTTGCTCTCTTCTTGCCTTCTTCTTCCCTCTTGGTTTACCATGCTTTTTGCTTCCTTTCTCACCGCCATTCACCTCTATGCTTGCTCTTCTGTTTCTAATCATGGATGCTTTTGCTGACCGTCTCTTCTATAGCGCGAAAAGTAGGTCCCGACCGCTCCTCTCGCGTATCCTTACGCTCGTCTTCTTTCTCTTCCCTTTCGTTCTCTCCCCGCCTCTTGTCCTTCAACGAGGCCATCTAGAATCGCCTGACTGACCTGCCTTCCCACCCTGCAGCAAGACGTTCCTCGCCCGTCTGTGCGAGCAGGCCGAACGCTACGATGAGATGGTCACGTACATGAAGGAGGTGGCCAAGCTGGGCGGCGAGCTGTCCGTCGACGAGCGCAATCTGCTGAGCGTCGCCTACAAGAACGTCGTCGGCACCCGCCGTGCCAGCTGGCGCATCATCTCGTCCATCGAGCAGAAGGAGGAGTCCAAGGGCTCCTCCACCCACGTCAGCACCATTCGCGACTACCGCGCCAAGATCGAGACCGAGCTGGAGAAGGTCTGCCAGGACGTCCTCGACGTGCTTGACGACAGCCTGATCCCCAACGCCGTCTCGGGCGAGTCCAAGGTTTTCTACCACAAGATGTGCGTTTTTTTCCCCCCTTCTTCTTTTCTTTTCCCTTCCCCCTTCTATACTGACCACCCATCCCCCCCCCTGCAGGAAGGGTGACTACCACCGTTACCTGGCCGAGTTTGCCTCGGGCGACAAGCGTAGAGCTGCTGCCACCGCCGCACACGACGCCTACAAGGTACGTCGACTCGACTCGCATATTCTCTCGTTTTAATTTTTTTTTTTTTTTTTACCCCGACGACCAGGACAAGCCCCGCTAACCCCCCTCCCCCTCCTTGTAGAGCGCCACCGAAGTCGCCCAGACCCAGCTGACGCCCACGCACCCCATTCGCCTGGGCCTGGCGCTCAACTTCTCCGTGTTCTACTACGAGATTCTCAACTCGCCCGACCGGGCTTGCCACCTCGCGAAGCAGGCCTTTGACGATGCTATTGCCGAGCTCGACTCGCTTTCGGAGGAGTCTTACCGGGACAGCACTCTTATTATGCAGCTGCTGCGCGACAACCTCACTCTGTGGACGTCGTCGGACGGCATCGACACCGAGGCCGCCGCCGAGGCGCCCAAGGAGGAGGACGAGGCCAAGAAGGTCGAGGAGCCAGCCGCCGCCGTCAAGGCCGAGGCCGCCGACGCCGAGGAGCCCAAGGCCGAGGAGCCCAAGGCCGAGGCGGCGCCCGCTGCCGAGGAGGCCAAGGCCGAGGCGTAAGCAGGGAGCCGTCTCCCTGCTCTTCTGTCCTCCATCCAAGGCGTCGCAAGGCGTTTCTTATCCCCCAAAGTCTTTTAGTCTCCTTCTTTGTGTCTGTTTTGTTGTCTTGTGTTTGTCCTTTTATCTATGTTTCTTACCATTTCTTTTGCTTTTTTGCTTCTTCCCCCCCCCACCCCATTGCTTTTCTTTTCTTTTGCTCTTTTCCGATTTCTCCGTCTCCTCTTGCGGGAGACGGCGAAGGCCGGACGAGGCTGGCGAAGCGGGAGAAAAGGAAAGAGAACAGGACCCCATGACAGGAATCAAAGCAGAAAAAGACAAGAAAGAAAAATACTACCCATTCCTGACGACCTTGCCTATTGACGACCTCTGCCCGCCCCTGCGACGCCCTCTCCTTGTGCCTGTATTTTCTTGTGTTGGGGACTTGTGCGCCGTTGCTTCCCTCGCCGTCTTGCCAGCCCTGTTTGCTGGAAGAGCGACCGCCTTGCTTGGAACGCCTTGCTTGTTCTCTCATCCCCTACTCTTCTCTGTATCTATTCATTTACATCTTATTCTCTGGAACCAGGCAAGTAAAACAAACGCCGTTGATTGATGCTTCTCGCGGCCTCGACTCGCATCTATCACGCTGTGGGTATACACAAGAGAAAACACCCGTTCTGCCCGTGGGATTACTGCCTCCTGCTGGCATCGCCTCTCGTCCTCTCGTCTGTCCCGTCTCTCAGAACATCTTGGCCAGCCGCGACTCGCGCACCGGCGACGGCAGGCACGACGCCAGACGATCCCGTTCTGACTGGTTAGCAAACTAGTACGGCAAGGGAAACAAGGAACAGAAGCAGATGCAGAAAGCAACTCACCAGCCTCGCTGTCAAACACAACCGAGATGTCGTCGTGCTCGCCCGGCAGGTCCGGCATGTCCAGACACACAAACGCAGCCTCCGTGTAGTCGCCTAGCGCCGCCGCCCGCCGGCCTGCATCCATCGACGCCCGCACGCCGCCGCTGCCGCTGCTGTCCTTGTCGCCGGTCTTTTCGTCCAGCCACTTAAACCCGGACAGATCGCTGCTGTTCCTGAAGCCGCTGCCGTTGGTGCCGTTGCTGGCGTTGTTGTTGCTGCTGCTGCTGCTGCTGCCGCTGCCGCCGCCGCTGCCAGCGATTCGCGGCAGCGGAAACTTGGCGTCGTCAAACTTGATGCCGGCCCGGTTGCCGCGGCCAAAGGCCTCGTACACGTCTGTGCCCTTGAGCACCCAGCCCATGCACTGGCCGTACGCAAAGTCGTGGAAAAACGCCAGCAGCTGCACCACCTTGCTCTCCGGGTGCGCCACCACCTGGATCCGCGTCACCCCGGCCTCCCACTTCTTGTGGATCGGCACCACCATCCGCCGCCGCGCAATCAGGAACATGCTCGCCATCCCGTCAAACAGCACCCGGTACCCCGTCACCGCCGCCTGCACCGCGTGCAGGTCCGCCATTGTCGCAAACTTGAGCGTGCGGCACGTCGGCGCCTTGCGCACCACCCGCAGGCTCTCCGCCAGCCCGCTGGCCGTCTCGCGCGCCACCTGCACCTCCGACACCGCCACCGTCAGGTCCTGCTGCGGCTGCCGCCAGATCATCATGCTGGTGCTGTCGCGCGCATCCAACCGGATCCGCAGCTCGCCCGGCGCCACGTTGATGCGGTCCACCACCGTGTGGTTGCCCACCTCGTACACCACCCGCAGCTTCTCCGCAAGCACTGTCGGCGCCCGGCTGTCTTGTGCCTCGTCGTCATAGTTGATCACCCGCAGCCGCTGGCAGCCGAGTTGACGAAACGACGTAAGCGCCTGGTTGCTGCTGCTGCTGTTCGGCACCAGGTACGCCACCCGCATCTCCAGTCCGGAGAGGGGCACGCTGGCCACCACGCGCTCATCACGGTACAGCGACGTCCCCGCCAGCAGCGTGTGCAGCTCGACACGCTCATCTGACGTTGTGAATGTCAGCACCATGCTGCCCCGGGACCGGCTGTTCTCAAAGTGCAGCATCAGCGCAGGGGCACCGTTGTCGCCGCGCAGATAACTGAACTGCAACGGCCCCTCTGCTGGCAGGTATGTCTGGGACACGCCGTACAGCGTGCGGGTCCGCGGGCCCGACACAACCGCAAGGCGATGGCCCCGGTGGTACGAGCGTGGCCCCGTGGCGGCGCCCTCGTGCAGCGTCTTCTCGAAGAGGGCCACGTCGCACTCCGGCACCGCCTCCTTGGGGAAGCTGCCCGTCGGCGGCCCCTTTTCAAAGTACTGAAAGGCGCTCAGTGTCGTGCGGAACATGGGCCGCTCGTCCTGGCGCGGGTAGAGCTGGCTGTGGACCTTGGCACCAAAGTCATACATGCTCCACAAGAGTCCATAGTCCGGCTTGGCCAGTTCGATGACGAGCAAAAACCCGCGCGGCAGCAGAATCTCCAGCGCATTCTTGCTCGACCGCCACCGCACACTGTCCCACGTAGGGCCCGCGACGCCGCCCTTGCTGCCGGTCTTGTTGCTCCGGCCTAGCACCCGCAACTGCACGGTGCCATTCTGGCTCGCCACAATAATCTCCAGCGTGGCCGAGTTCTGCGGTCGGGCCACGCTCAGAAGACTGGGGAGGCGGAGCTGCGGTGACGCATGGGGTGCCGAGTCGCGGCCCTGCTCCATCAGATACACGTCCGCCCACATGCGGCTGAAAATGAAATCCTGCGAGTTATCGGACAAGGGTATCGAGCCGAGGATGGTCATCGGCGGCGTGGTGAGCGAAGCGGCAGCGGTCAGACTCGAGCCCCAGTAACCCCACAGAAGAGCCGTGATGTCTGCGCTGACGGGCGGATACTGCAGCCAGATCGACTTGTCGATCGTCTGTGGCAGGAAGGCGTCTTCGGGCGGCAGGAGATTGTTGCGTTGCATGGACCGCGCAAGCTTGCGCAGGTTGTACATCACGGCCGCATGGACCTGGTCCACCTGGGCTTCCTCGGAGCTGTTCGGGGCCAGTCCATTGCTGTTGCTGGCATCGCCGGCACCTGCAGCGCCAGCGCCCGCAGAACGCCTCTCCGGGAGCACCTCGCACATCAACCAGTACGCCTTGGCCAGGTCGGCATAGGCCTGCTGCATGGCCATCTCGTTGGAGCGGGACACGGACCCGGGCCCCTTGTTCTGGGCAGCTGCACGTTCGCGCGCCGCATTCTCGAGGGCCATGCGGCCAATCGTAAACCACCACAGTGCCGCACGGCAAATGTCGGGGATTGAGCTAGACGAGAGCGGCCGCAGGCTCTCGGCCTGCAGGCGAAACAGCGCAAATAGATGCCGCGAGCGGATGACAAACGTCGCTAGTGCGTCGTCGTCCGGTGTGGAAGACGGCCCGGCATTGTACGCGGGCGGTGGTGGTGCCGGGGCTGACTCGGCCACGGGAGACACAGGCGACGGGACCGAATAACTCGACGACGGCGACACCGGCGAGACGTCCACGCTGCGGTCAGCGGGAGGCTGGGGACTGCTGCGGGCAATCTCGCGAGCAATCTCGCGGGCAACCTCGCGGGCAGTCTCGCGGGCAGGTTCGCGGGCGTTGCCTATCGCGAAGGGCGCAGAAGTAAGGACCGGGGATGGGACCGACGACACCGGGCTGTGTGCTTGTGCCACCTGTCTGGGACGGGCGCCACGCGCTGCCCCTCCGTCGAATGGGAATGCAAAAGCAGCCGTGGGCGGCGGGAGAATGGGGGAGGATTCGGGGTTTTGGTGGCGCGGCGCGATCTTATGGCGCGGGTGCCGAGGAGGGGGGACAGGAGGCGGTTCAGAACGGTTGTTGGGCGAAGCCTTTTTCGGCGAGAGCTTCGGAGGCGAGGGGTTCGGCGAGAGCCTGCCAGGGGAGCGGCTCAGGATGGGCGACACTGGCGTTTCCAGCTCGGGGCTGGACGACGTCGGAGAGCTCATCTCCGCGCGGAGGGCGTTTGCCAGCGCCAGGCCCTCGGCCTGGCGCATCTCGGCCTGGTGGATTTCGATAAAGGACCTGCGGTTTTCGTCCCGCTCACGGACAGGCGCACCGAGAAACGAGGTGGTCGGCGCGGATTGGTCGACGGGTACCCGGGATGATGGGGGAGAAGTCCGATGCTGCTCGGGGGAAACCGAAATGGTCGGCAAGAAGGTGGCCACCGGAGACGATGGCTCGTCTGAAATGGACGAAAAGCCCGTTTGTGTTCTGCGGATCGGGCCTGGTACAAAGTCGTCATCGTTCCCGCTTGGTGGTGGTGGTGGCGGCCGTTGTTGCTGCTGCGGCACTGGTATGGGCTGTGCCGGGGGTGGCATCGGCAACCGCACGGGCAGGGCTCGAGTCTGGGAATAGCTCGGGGGATTCGGAGACGGTTGAGCTGATCGGGCGGCGGCTTCGGTGCGTCGCCGCCGTTTGCTGATCTCGATGGTGGGCACTTCGGACTCGTCGCCGCCCTCGCCTATGATCTCCGGATAGGCCTCGACAAAGCGGACGACGAGCCCTCTCGCGCCGGGCCGGGGAGGCCGCGTGGCCACAAACCCACGGGTGGGCGCCGGGGCATGGGCCGGGACCGCCGGGCCGGCGACGACGTTGGCATTGGGATAGCGGGAGACGAAGCGCGTGTCGAGCTTGGCCAGGCGGGGTGGGCCCGGGTGGGCGACGGGCAGATTGTCAAAGGATGGCCGGTTGAGCGAGGCGTTGGAGCCGGAGCCGGAGCCGGAGGAGACGGCAGAAGGGCCGTGCAAAAAGGCGTTGACGTTGTCGTCGTCGTTGTCGCGCGGGTCGTCGGATGTCTTGCGCTCGCGGCCGCCAAAGAGCTTGCCCATCAGGCGGCCCTTGCGCGAGCGGCTGTCGTCGATGCCTTGTGCCGCCGTGGCAGCACCGGCGGCAGCGGCAGCTCCGCCAAAGTCGCGATCCATGGCCCGCTCCTCAAGAGAGAGGCCGGCAGTTCTCTTCCGTTGCGCTGGGTGGGGGAGGAGAAGGGCAGCAGATCAGGTCGTCGGGGGGGCGGTGCTGAAGAAGACGTCATGGGGGCACAGACCGTATCTTACACGTGTGCGACAGGCATGCGTCAAGAGTGCCAAGGGACGGAGGGCGCGGAAGGGCAAGGAAGCCCGGGAGAGGAGAAAGTCGACGTAGACGAGGCGGTGGAGAGGCGGGGGTGCAGCCAATACGAGCGGGAAGTGTGGTGGCCTGGGGGGGGGGGGGGGGGAGGCCGCGTAGCGCAACGGTTCCTGAGCGCAACGTTTTTTCTGTCGACCCGTTGTTGGGTTCGCCGCTGCCGGCGCTGCAGAGGGCTACCGCCGCTGTGGGTGCTGTTGCGTGTGGTGGTGGTGGTCGTCGTCGCGGTCGTTGCCGTTTGTGGTCGAGGGCCGGTTTATCGTCGGCCTTGCCGTCCGAGGCGCAGGTAACGTAGCGTGGGTGTTGTGGGGAAGGGGCAGGAAGGGCGGCGGGAGTTGGAGAAAGCAGGAAAAGAGAGCAGGGAGCAGAAAAGCAAAAAGTCGAAAAGGCGAAAGGACGAGAAGGGGAGACGAGGAAAAAACAAGGAGACAAGAGGACAAGAGAAACAGGAGAAAACCAGGGAAATCCTGGAATCGGACACAGGATCGGCCTCGCCTTCTCGTTTTTCCTCTCGCAAGGAACGCTCCTTCCCCGCCGGGCCCAGCCGTGGTAATTTGCCTGCTGTTTCACAAAATGACACAGGCACCACCGACTGTCGCCCCGCAGTCCTTTTCTCGCGTGCCTGCCCTGCTTCAGATCGTCTTACAGGTGTTCCTTCCCGTGGGTGCGTCCTATCTGGAAGGCGCGGCCAAAAGACTGACTATTATTACTCTGCCCCCAAGAGGCAACCACGAGGGCAATGCAACTGAAAAAAGAAGCCGCGGCAGATAGGCGGGGAGAGCGGGGGGGGGAGGAGGGGGGGCAGTTTCCAGGAATGAAGCGTACGTGTGCCTTTCAAGGAATGGGATGCCACACGTTAAAGCCATCGTCGATAAGACACGGGACGATATTCAGGGGCGGCAGTGCGGTCTGGCACCCGGTTTAGGTCTATTTTTAACCGCTATTAATACGCGGCAAACGGATAGAGGCAGCCAAGTTTTCTGGCAGGCGCTATCGCAGAATCTAGAACACGGTATTTTTGCTGGTTACGAGGACATACGGCGTAGCAGTTCGTATCCTACAAATACGGGGTGAAGGGAAACGGTAAACGAACAGGGAATAAATAGAAATATAGCAGGAGATACTACACAAGAGAAATATGAAAAAAGGAAAGAATCAGCACACAAAAAAAAAGAAGAAAGCAAAATACGCGTATTGCCGGGTTTCGTCACCCTGTCTGTCCCTCCCCTCCCGTATCCTCATTAGGTCGACGAAGTGCCGGCGTGCAAAACCAACCAATCCACAGCCATCCGTTGCTTTTCCGTTTTCCAGACAAGAGTCTGCCCCAGATTACGCCGGCGTGCCCTCCCGGCTCGGCGGCGGGATGCGCGACTCCCGCTTGCTCAGGAAGCTGCGGCGGCTCACCCGCGGGCTGTCGTTGGTCTCGTGCGGCGTGAACGAGCTCTTGATCACCACCGTGCCCTCGCCCACCTGCACCTCCTTCTCCGCGCCCGTGCCCGTCTCGTCCACCACGTACAGCGCCTCGCCCAGCGTCGCGTCGCTGCCGAACCGGTGCTGCTCGCGCGCGTGGATCTGGAACTGCGTGTCCGCCGTGCACGTCGTCTTGAACGACTCGTCGTACTGCGTCGCGCCCGACTGCAGCTTGCGGTGCTTCGTCTTGCCAATCACCCGCGTCTTCGACCCAAGCTGGCTGATCGACACGTACATGTCCGCCGACGCAGGGAAGCCCGACGCCGACACGATCGTGAACACCGCCGTGCCCGAGCCCGGCGAGCCCGGCTGCACGCTGTAGATCGACGCCGCCGTGCTCGCCGTGCGCCCGTGGCCGATGCTCTTGCTCGGGCTCACCGCCGGCCCCGGCGGCGTGTCCATGACGGGCTCGCCGCTGCCGTTGGCAACAATCGTCGGCACAGCCGCGTCGCCGTTCGTCGTCACCGCAATGCCAGGCACAGTCGACGACGCAGCCCCTGCGGGCACCTCGTACACCGTGCCCGCGTTGCTGTCCGTGTCCACGTCCTTCTTGCTCCGGAAACCGCGGCGCAAAAAGGTCGCGCCCTTGCCAACACCGTGCCCGACCACGCCCACGACCGCAACGCCGCCCTTGATAGGGGCGCCGGCAACGCCCGTGACGATCTTGGTCGGAGCTGCAAAGGTCGACGTGCCCTGCCGCGTCCGCGTGACGTAGTCGGGGCGGAAGAGCATCCGCAGGCGGACGCTGCCCGACTTGCCATCCAGGGGCAGCTCGAGCTCCTGCGCCTTGAACGGCTCCATCGACGCGAGGTCGATCTCGGCACCGCCCAGGAAGTCTGGCTTGTCCGCAAAGTCGTAGTCGTACACCTTGAGGTTGAACTTGGCAGCCGTCCGCGAGGGAACGACGACCTCGAAGAACTCGTTCCACACCGGGTTGAGCGTCTTCTTCTGCGTCTTCGTCTTGAAGACCTCCTGGCCGTTGAGCTCAAACTTGCAGTACGGGTCACTCTTGCCGTTCGAGTCCGCCGCGGGGACGTTCGAAGCGCTCAGAATGTCGACGCGGAGGTTGCCCATGTTGTTGATGCTCTCGCTGGGGTCGAGCGTCATCTCCACAGGAATGTACTTCAGGCTGACCTTGATGGAGCCGGTTCTGCCGTCCTCGCCCTTCAGCTGCAGCACTGTGGGGTTGTTCTATGTGATGTTAGTCGATGTGCCAAAAAAAAAAAAAACCCCCGAGAGATCGTGTTACGTACCAAGCACTGCTTCAGAGTGTCCAGGGTGTTGCCCGACAGGCGGACAAGGGTAACCCGCTCCTTATCGTCTTCCTTCTTGGTGCTCCGCTCGCGAACCCGAAGGGTGAGGCGAGAGAACTCCAGCTCGCGGATAAAGCAGTCGCCAATCTCGTCGAACGTGAACGTGCGGCCGCGTGCTGCAGAGGAGACGTACGATGGGAAGGCCATGTCGTCGACGAAGATCTCCACTTGCGTATCGCTCTTCGGCAGCTCGGCTTCCATAAGACGGAAGACCACCAGGCCGGACTCGTACTTGAGAAGCTCCTCGGGCGACAGGTGAATCTTCGGCGGGCCCGTAGGCTGCTCCTTGCTCTTGTCCTTGTCGCCATCTGCCTCGGCAGATGCCGAGCCGTTGGTACCGTTGACGACAGCAGCATCGGCGGTCGGCGACGTGGGCGTCTTGGGGGTGGACGGCGCGGCCTCGGCCTTGTCGGTGGTGGCAGCAGCAGCCGCTGCGCCGCCCTCGCCCTCGGCCTTGGCGGCCGCTTCCTTCTCCTTCTCCTCCTCCTCCTCCTCGGGATCGGCGACGTTGAGGCACGGGTAGAAAGAAACAGTGTACGAGAGCGTGCCCTTGGGCATACCCTTACCGTGCAGACGGAGACCTTCTTCGCGCACAGCCTTGTTGTCGTTGACCAGGTAGGAGCCGTCCTCGGCCTGGGCAATGAAATCGCCGGCGAAAATGTCCACCAGGCCAAGGCTGCGGTCGCGGCCCATGGTCTCGGCATCCATCACCTCCAGCTGCAGACGCTCGCGCGTGTTGTGGACAGGGACGTAGTGCACCTCGTCCCAGTCGGGGTTGAGGTTGTTCTTGAAGGTAACCGTGCGGGCCTTCTCGATACCGGACAGCAGGATACGGCCATAGGGATCAGACTTGCCCACAGTCTCAAAGTTGCGCAGGTTGCTCGCCTTGATGAAGTGGAAGCGCATGACGCCAATGGGCGTCTGGTAACCACCGGTGCCCGCGACGCCAGTCAGCGCGACAGGCTTCCACTGGGCCTGCATCTTGACACGGCCAGTCTTGGCGCCGGCAAGGTTGTACCAGTCCTGGCCCTTCTCCATCAGATCCAGCATGTCGTCCAGCTTGATCTGGTAGGTGCCAATGATCTGGTCGCCGGCAATATCGCGCTCGTCCTTGACGACAACGCCGAGCTTGGCCTTGGCGCGGTCGGTGATGAGGATCTCCTTGGAGCCATTGTCCCAGATGGGGTTGTTGGTGCGCTTGAGCTTCTTGGTGACGTGGACCTCCTTGCCGTTGAGGAGGAGAGCGGCATACGGGTTCAGCTGGCCCACCAAGCTCTTGGTGCCATCCAGGTCCTTGGCCTGCTCGACCGTGAAGCGCAGAATACCCGTGTTGGACGGCGGCGGCGGCTCGCTGGTGCCGTCCGGCAGCTTCTTGGACTCGAGGACCGGGAAGAAACGGATGTCGCACTGGACAGCACCGTGCGTCTTGCCGTCGGAGAAGACCTCGAGCGACTCGTTCTCGGCTTCGTTCTCCTCCTCGATGTTCTCGAGGGGGAAAGAGGCGACGCCGAGCTCCTTGTCCTTCCGGTAGTCGTTGAAGTCGTAGACCATGATATCGAGCGAGTCGTTGAACGAGGTGACAATGATGTAGTGCGTCTCGTTCCAGCGCGGGGTGCTGGTGTCGCGGATGGTCTTGGTGCGGGCAAGGGGCGCACGCTTGTTGAGCGTGATGACAGCGTAGGGGTCGACGGTGCCGGCAAAGGCATCCGGGTTCTTCAGGCCCTGGGCGCCGTGCAGGGTGATGGCAACAACACCAATGGCCTGGTCGACAGGCGAGCCAGCAAGCATCTTGGCGACCTCGATGGGAAAGACGTTGGGCGCATACATCATGGGCGCCAGGCTGCCGTGGATCTGCTCGAGGATGAAGCTCTCGAGACCGGGGATGAAGTTGATGTCAAAACCAAGGGTCTCGCCACCGAGGGGCTTGCACACATAGTCGATGGTGGGCCGCTCGAGGAAGCACATCTCGACCTTCTCGACGTGGGGGAAGGGCAGCTGCAGCTTGATCTTGAGGCGCATGATGCCAGAAAAGGCCATGTCCTCGACAATGACGTCAAGGCCCTTGCTGATCATGGCCTTGCCGACGCGGATCTCGAGGACGACCTTGGGGTTGACCTTGTTCTTGATCTGGCGGGCGGTCATGTCGGCGGTGTCGTTGGGGGAGAAGCTGAACTTCCAATCCATGATGACGAGGTCGTCCTCGGCCTTGGGGTAGGTCTTGACGTGCTCCATGCGGGGCGGCTTGGAGCCGAGGGTGAAGGTCTTGAGCTTGAGGCTGTCGAGGAAGGCCGGGGTGGCGGAGCTGAGGACCTGGTCGACGGAGTTGATGACGGTCTGGGCCAGGACGGGCTGGTAGATGGGCCAGAACTTGACGAGGAAGGCGTTCATCCACTCGAGCGACTCGGAGTCGGTCTCGAGGCGCTTGAGCGAGAGCTCGCGGTTCAGGTCGTCGCGGAAGTTGCGGCGCACACGGCGGATGGAGGTACGGTAGTACGTACCGCAGGCGGCCATGATGATGAAGACCCAGCCGAGGCCGCCGCCAAAGACGGCAACAAGCCACGAGCTCAGACAGGCCAAGATGATGATGGCGGTGTTGTGGTACCAGTCGCCGTAGAGCTTGTCGGGCAGGTGGCCCTCGAGCCAGGTGGTGTGATCGAGCATGCTCGGGGCCTCGCGGATGGACTCCATGGGCCAGCCAAAGCGCGGGGCCCAGCCGACGACTTCGGGCTTCATCTTGTCGTCGTCGTCGTCGGCAACGCCGCTGGGCTTGCCATCGGCCGAGCGCTTGACACTCACGGCGCCCTCCTTGGACGGCTCCGGGAGGTCGTATGCGGGCGCGGTGCCATCGTCAATGTCGGTCACAATGGCAACGCCTTTTTGACGCTTGGGGTTGTGGAAGCCCTCCGGGATGGCCTGGACGGCGAGTAGATTAGCACTTGCATGCGTGACTGGGAGGGGGGGGGGGGGAGGATCCGAGAACATACCGCGCTGACCTGAGCCCTCTTCTCCTCGGGGCTGGCGTCGGGGTTGAAGCTGAAGGCGGCGACACCGGCTCGCCGGCTCTCCTTGACAATCGAGGCCTCGGCGGCGTCGGAGGTCACGCTGCTGTTGGGGTTTTTGGCGGCGTCAATGGCGCCCTGCTGCTTGAGCTCAGCCGCGGCTTTCTCGGTAGCCATGGTCGCGGGGGGGTTCGGCAGACAAGAAGGCGCGGGCCAGAAGTCGGCTAGGCAGGCCGACGAATGCCAATTGAGCTGGTGGTTGGTGTCTGGTCTCGCGGCGCGTAGAAAGAGCTGTTCCAAAGAGCTCTCTCACTCTCTCACTCTCTCTCTAGACCAAGACGATGCCAGATGAAATCTGGGGCCAGTCGTAGCAAGAGAGTCCAAGCACCCAGTACGAGAGGATGGGATGGGGGGGAGGCAGGAAAAGCACGAGGTTGGAAAAAAAAAAGAAAAAGAAAAAAAAGAAAAAAGAAAGGAAGCTGAAAAGTTGGAGTCCAAGAGGCGGCGACAGAAGGACCTCCAGAGGGATAACGAGCGAGACGGCAGCGCGCGACAAAGAGGGAGCTGCGGCGGGAAAACAGCGGATTGAAGTTAGTGCGATGGGTATGGCCAAGCTAGCTGAGCGGACTGACAAGGTACTTACTTTTTGGTGGAGGTTGATCGCAGATGCAGGTGGGTCTGGGAACACGTATGCGCACGTACTCGGCGAGGAGGCTGGCGATACGCATCCGGCGACGCGGAAGGACGATTGAGAACGGATGCAAAAATGGAAAAAAGTGCGACAGGGGTGTCAAAATTAGAAGGGCCCAAAAGCCCTGAAAGAAGCAAGACAAAGCAGGGAACCACAGCGCTGAGACACGGCAGGCGCAAACGGTAGCATACGGAGTAAGCAACTGCCAAGGGCCAAGTGCGCTGTGAGCTCACCAAAAAGCTACGGAGTGAGGCAGCCACCACAGCCACCGGGGGGGGGAGGGGGGGGCCTACGTCAGCCGATAAATCTTAGTGCGCAGCGCGTGAAGAAGGAGCGCTGTCGCAGGCCCCGCTGGGCGCTCTCTCTCTCGTGCTCGTGAGAGGCTCTTTCTGGGGCGATGCTACGCCGTCAGGCCAAGCTTGTACGAGTACAACGCCAGGTGCGCCGGGCTTCAGCTGCAGAGACAGGCCACACTCAGAGGGACGAGAAAAAAAAAGAAAGAAAAAAAAGAAAAAAAACTTCCCTTTCCCCAACCCCGACCCACCTGTCGCGTTTCTACGGCGCCCATCCCTGTCTCTTTCTGCATGTCCATTTCCCACCATTTGCCGTAATCCCTGCATTCCTACGCGATGTTCCCAGCATTCCCAGCGATGTTCCCCGTGCCCAATACGGGCGATCCGAAACCAAGATCGATAGGGCCCGATGAATGGCCGAGCGTGCGCATGGGCAATGCGACGGAGGGGGGAGGGGGAGGGGGGAAGGGGTTCCTGGAAAAGCTGAATGGGCCTGGTCGTAGCTGGCCGTAGCTGGTCGTAGCTGGTCGTAGCTGGTCGTAGCGCGAGAGGCGAAAGGTCATCGTAGCTGAGCAGAGAGCCAAGGATTTCGCCCAAATTTTACCCACCGCGTCGGGGGAAATAACCCTGCAGATCGCTGGAGAAGACGACGGGCGCACATGTTCGCGCGTGCCCAAAAGACAAAAAAGCTGCTGTGCCACTGGGGCTCCAGCCACTGGCAAACCGCGCAGGAGAAAAATCTGCGGCTTGGGCG
The DNA here is from genome assembly GCA_019925685.1 of Ceratocystiopsis sp. VPRI43766. Taxonomy (NCBI): domain Eukaryota; kingdom Fungi; phylum Ascomycota; class Sordariomycetes; order Ophiostomatales; family Ophiostomataceae; genus Ceratocystiopsis; species Ceratocystiopsis sp. VPRI43766. The sequence goes on from JADHKF010000026.1 coordinate 14,472, forward strand.
CAAAAAAAGACTCTCGAAAAGGCAGCTCGTCGCACCGCAACACACACGCACACACCACCCACGCGGAAGGCCGTCGCATACCCCTTTTTCATTCCACATCAAACGCACCAAGACGCCCGCCCAGGCCGCGCCCGCCCACGGCTCCGCTTTCTCCAACCTAGACCCAGCCGCCTCAGCTGTAGACAACCAAGGCTTGTCCGCGCCGTCCTCGCCTAGGCCGGCCTCCAAGCGCGCCGGCGCGGCCACACTAGACGGCGTACGGGAAAGGGCTTGTTGCGCGCCGGAAATATGCACATACGCAGTAATACTCGCGGGCGACGACGGGCGGGCGCTTCCCCGGGGCATCTGGATTGGTCGCGCCAGGGACGCGTAGACGTGCTTGCGCCACCCAGACACGATGCGGTGCGAGACAGAACACCAGACACACGACTCTCGAAACGGCCGAGTTGCAGACCGACCGGGCTGTTGAGCACGCACGGGCGAAGCAAGACACGGTGGCACGACAGATCGTACGTCACAGAAGCAAAGCGCATGGGGGGGGGTGGCACAACGAGGGAACAAGTGTTCGCGTAGCTTGGGAGGAAATGAGATGTGGAAAATGCGCACGTGATCGCATGTCACGTGATACATCTTGACGTGTGGCGTTGTGGCGTAGACTTTTCGCCGAAGCATCGCGAACTGCGCTGAAGGCGAACTTTGTCGCTCGCGCAAACCACAAAACGCGACAACCGCCCGCCAATCTGATATCGTCCGTTTCGTCTACGACGATACAAACAACACAACCATGGCGAACTTTCTGGCCTCCATTTTCGGCACCGAGCAGGACAAGGTACGTCTTCTGTTTGTGTCCCCTGTGCTTTGCGTCTCCTTCTTCCACTCTGCTCTGCAGCAGCCTACTCACACATCTGCCTGTCCCCAGGTCAACTGCTCCTTCTACTACAAAATCGGCGCCTGCCGCCACGGCGACCGCTGCTCCCGCAAGCACGTCAAGCCCTCCTACTCCCAGACCATCCTGCTGCCGAACCTGTACCAGAACCCGGCGTACGAGCTGAACCCGGCAGCCGCCGGCGGCGGCCGCTCCGGCAGCGGCGGCAGCGGCCCCGGCAATGCGACGTACGTGCGCTCGAACCGCATGAACGCGTCGCAGCTGCAGAACCACTTCGACGCCTTCTACGAGGACATCTGGTGCGAGCTGTGCAAGTACGGCGAGCTCGAGGAGCTCGTCGTCTGCGACAACAACAACGAGCACCTCATCGGCAACGTCTACGCCCGCTTCAAGTACGAGGAGGACGCCGCCACCGCCTGCGAGGCCCTCAGCAGCCGCTGGTACGCCGGCCGCCCCATCTACTGCGAGCTGTCGCCCGTCACCGACTTCCGGGAAGCCTGCTGTCGACTGAACTCGGACGGCGGCGGCGGCGGCGGCGGCGGCGGCGGCGGTGGTGGTGGTGGCGGCGGCGGCAGCGGCGGCGGCTGTGCACGCGGCGGCTTCTGCAACTTCATCCACCGCAAAAACCCCAGCGAAGAGCTGGAGCGCGAGCTGCAGCTGGCCACCAAGAAATGGCTCCAGGAACGCGGCCGCGACCGGCGCAGCGTCAGCCGGATCTGACACCGCTTCTTTTTTTTTCGTCCCCTGCCGTTTTGTTTTTGTCCCTGTTTTGGTCTGGCCTGGCGTTCTTACGTTTGTAATAGCTAGCTGCTCGCTGATGGAACAGCGGCCCCTTTGTACACAAAGTTTTTGTCAATTGGAGATTCAAAGCCCATAAGCAACCTTTCTCTCAGACCCGTCCGAGAACAAAATACCGGATCCCGTAGTCCAGCACACAAGATGCACACACACACATGATAAACACATACATAACACAGAAACAAGGAAAGTCAAATCACACCCTGTCCGTATGATCCCAAAAAACACACATGTCGTCCCTTTGCCGCTCTATGCTTCCGACTTGGCGTCGACAAATTCGTCTGTCGAGCCGTTCGTGTTCGTCCGCTGCACCGCCGACGGGAGGTTCTTGGCCAGGTCCTTGCTGAAATCCAACAGCGGACCCCCCTCGGCCGGCTTGCCCGTCTCGTTGAGGAGACGCGTGACGCTCTCATCGCTCGGTGCCTTCGTTTCGCTGCCGCTGCCGCTGGCCGCAGCCGCTGGGGCCGCAGGGGCAGCCGCTGGTGCCGGCGCAGCAGCAGCCGCAGCCGCCGGCGCCGCTGCAGCCGATGGCCCTTTCTTCGTCTCGAGAGACCGCCGCGCAGGGATGGCCGGCACGGCGCTGTCGCGGCGCGTCGTCTGTCCCGGCAGGATGGGGCAGATGGAGAGGATCTGCTTGGTGATCTCTTCGGGCGTGGTGCCGTCACTTTCTCGTTAGACCCGCTAAGCATGCAAAAGGGGAAACCGATCGGACAACTCACATCTGCGCGTTGATGATCCATTCGAGGTCTTCCTCGCCCTCCTCAGGGCCGCCCGGGCCGCCCTTGACCCGCCGGAAGAGCGACGGGTGCCACTCCACGCCGTCCCGCGCGCGCGCAGCCGCCTCCTCGCGCTGGATGTCCTCGATCTTGGTCTTCTCTTCCGTCGCGACCTCGTGGTTGCGCTCCTTGACGGCGCGCGTCGTGTACTGCCACAGGCGCTGCGACTCCCGCTCGCCCTGCTCCTCGATCGGCCGCACAGACGGCGACGTCGGCTTGGACCGCCGCGCGTTGAAGAACAGCTCGTTCCGGCCGGTCTGTCCGGGTCAGAATGGCAAACACTTTCAAACACGACGAGGTAACTAACCTTGACATTCTTGAGGAACATCTCCTCGCTCCAGAGACCAGAGAGCTCGTACAGAACCTCGCCCGTCTTCTCGTTCTTGACAGTGCCGCCAATCGCATTGTAGGTGCCGCCCACCCAGCCCTTGGTCTTGAACTCGATGTCGGCCACCAGACCCAGCTGCGGGCAGCGCACAAAGCTGTGGTCGCCGAGCTCGTACTTCATCTTGCCGAAGAGGATTCCCCGCGCGTACATGTTTGGCTGGGTCAGAGTGCTGAGAGGTCAGTTTCTGCAAGGAGATTCACGCTTCAAGAAAGGAGCCTTACTATCTCTCGGGCTGTCCTCCGTGTTTCCGGTTCAGCAAGCTCAGGATGGCAGTGCCCTCCATCAAGCTGGCAGCGGAGTTGCCCAGGAAACGGCTCCGCGGCTTCAGGGTGCCGTCGACGCGGATGTGGTGGTCGGGCGCCATGTAAAAGTAGCTGGACTTGGGAGGGTGGTGCGACGTCTGCTCCGAGATGTAGTACGCCCGGGTGTTGTCGTCAAAGGTCCAGTAGCAGGAGAACGTCTCGCCCAGGATGGGGTTGAGCGGCTTCTTGACGCCTCTGGGGGCAGGTCAGTCACGGAATCACATAGCTTTCATCCACTGGGGTTTGACTGCTGCACGTACGGAGGACGGATGTGCCAGCCGCTCAGGTAGAACTTGACGACCGACAGGAAGCGCTCGGTCGGGTCCTCAATCTCCGGGATGGGCAAGAGCATCTCGGGGTGACACATGAAGCTGCAGCAGCAGTGTTAGCAGTGCCGGAGGAGAAGAGGGAGCAGGAGGAGAACCGGGGTGGGTTGCACGGCGTACTTTGTTATCCGCTCCAGCATGCTTCGTGGCTCCAGGATAAAGGTCGGGAGCACGACCCGGCTCAGGTCGGCCCCCGGGCGGAGCTGGGAGATGATATGCAGAAGAACTAGGAGAGGCGTATGAGCAGGGCCGAGCAGATGGGCATAACAGGCGCATGGGAGGAAAACTACTGACCATTTCCCTGTTCGGGCTCGACGACGAGCGTGTCGTCCTCGATGGCCGGCTCGTCCGACGACGAGCGGTTTGAGCGGGCGCCTGCACATGGAGTCAGCGCCTCCTCCTTTCCCCGAAGTAGAGAAAGTGATAACCGTAAAAGTCTCGAGATCTACCGATGCAAGGGGAACGTGGGGGTCAGAAAAGCAGACGTCAGACGTACTGGAGCTTGACGTGGCCCGGTTGCGGGAGCCGAGGATGTTCAGCATCGTGCAGAGAGGGGGGGGCGAACCCAACAGCGGCAGAAAGACGGCTGGGGGATAGGGAGAAGAGGAGGGGGGGGGAAGCTGCTCGCGTTGGAGATGATGATATGGGAGAAAACCCAGGCTCTTCTTGTCCTCTTCGACGGCGACAGCGAGGCGAGGCAGTGCCGAGGGCGGTCGGCAGAGCGATCGCAGGGAAGCTGAGCGATTGAGAGCAGCACGTCTGGTAGCGCTGCGGTCACGATTTTCTGCGGATTTTCGTGCCCCTTTGAATTTTCGATCGGCTGGCTTTCCTGTGGCCGGGGACGCTCTGTAGAGGTTGGGAAGTCGCTCGTCTTTGGTCTCTGGGACAGGCAGTGCGGGGCTGCCGCCTACCGAGATGACGTTGCGGGACCCGAACAGGTGGGAACGGGGCACTGATGGTGGGGTTTTGGCAGTGCGGAAGCCTGACGGGCCTCACGGGCCGTACAGTGTGCAGACTGTCCTCGGCCGAAAAACAGCCTCTCTCTGGAAGACGAGGAAAAACGGCAAGCGAACTACAAAAGGACGGTGAGAGACAGAAGAAGAGCTGCGAGAGCTTCCGCATTCCTCAGAGATTGAGCAATTCGAAGCCGTTGTTCCGTGGAAGAAGGGTCACGAGCATTACAGTGCCAAGACACGCCGGGGTTGTCAAAGGCTCCGGTGAGAGATAAAGCATTCAATTTTTGCTGCGCTTGCCCAGAGAACCAGCTCGTGAGCAAAAGGGGAGTGGTATCAAGAAAACGAGAGTGCTAAACACCAGAGATGGCAAAAAGAGACAGATCCGCACACAACCCAAAGAACAGAAAAGAAAAAACGTACTGGAGCAGAGAACACAAACACTCCAGGGAATTCCAAAATCGCAACGCCCAGATGGACCGAAAAATCAAAACGTCTAAAAGCCATAGCCGTCGTGCTGGTGCACCGGACACCGGCCCGGGCGCGTCTCGAACCACAGCCGGATGCATTTCTCGTGGAACCGGCAGAAGCACTCCAGCCGCGCCATCGGCACGCCCACCACAAACTCCTCCAGGCAGATGGTGCACTCGGCATCGTCGACGCAGTCCTTCTCCGTCGCCCGGTACGGGAACATGCCCGTGCCGCGTGGCGGCGGCGGCGGCAGCGGCGGCGACGACTGCCCAGACGCGGAGGCGGACCCGGACCCGCTCGACGGCCCCGACGTGCCGCTGTGGCTGTTGCTGCGCCGGCCGCCGTTGCTAAAGGCCTCGATGCACTGGTTGATGTGCTGCTCGCGCAGCGCCTCGCCGTTGGGCAGGTCGATGCTGGGAAGCTCGCGCCGGCACACCGGACACTCGTCCTCCTCGCGGATGGCCGCGCGGCTGGCCTGCTCGCGCTCGTGCTGAAGCGCCCGCTCGGTGTCGCGCAGGAGCCCGCGGCTGTGCTCCTCGCGGCCCTGGAACAGGATCGAGTCCCCGTACCGCGTCGGGGCTTGCCCCCCGGGAAAGGACGTAGGAAAGCCGGCCATGTTGCTTCGGGACCGGCTGCTGGCGCCCGAGTAGGTACGGCGCCCGTCGTAGTTGGGATTGAGCCAGCCGTGCATGGCCAGAACGGGGACAGATCCATCTGGCGACGGGCTCATGTCCAAGTAGCCAAACCGATTGCCGGCGACAGTGGCATTGTTGCTGCTCAGCGAATGGCCGTGGCTCCTGGGCAGTGTGTTGGAGGATGGGGTGCGCAGCGGCGGCGCCGTGTTCGGGTCCGGAACGCACGGGTTGCACAGACGGACACGCTCGCCACCGCCGCGGTCGGGGCCGTCTGACGTGTCGGTGACCAGCACACTCCTGCGCCGTGCCATGCTGCCTGCTGTCGCGATCACAGCTGCAGGCGGTTGCGGGGATAAAGAATCGGGCGGCCGAACAATGTACTGGTACGGGATGATGATGCGGTGCGGCGAGCACGCGCCACACACAACTCTTCCGCATTTTCTGCAATGGTCAGACCACGAGCCGCAGACCAGTGAATAGGAATGGGGGGAAGGGAGCGTACCTGCAATGGTGCTTTCGAATGAAGATGCTGAATTGCGTGTGGCAGATGGGACAAAAAGTCACTTCCGCGTCCGGCTGCCAGCGCGGCAAAACAATATCCTGCTCGCCCTGTGGCGTCTGCGCCTGCGGTGTCTGCGGCGTCTGTGACCGGGGCGGCTGCGGCTGAGGTGCCGGCGGCTGAGTTGCCGGTGCCTGCTGTGTCGGTGTCTGTGTCGGTGGTGTCTGCGTCTGCGACGCCTGTGAGGTCTCCGGCGTCCGCAGCTGTAGATGGGGAGGGATGTAGATCGGAGCGGTTAGTAGGCGTCGTTCATGACTTGCATGGAGCTGTCTCTGGGCTTCGCCAAATTCCCTGAACGCATCTGCCAGGGTTCTGGAGTCTTCGGCCGGGCCGGAGGACGACGGGGTCGGTTGTGTCGACGACGATGCGGACCCCTGGCCGGCCGCCGAGGCTGCTGGACCTTGGACATCCGTCCTCAGTGTACTGTGTCCCTGCATGGGAGTGCTAGATGTTCCGCTGTTTCCCCAATCCGGCCGGGCCAGGTTCGCTCGAATTGATGGCGAGAGTGGAGGAGACAAGTAGCCGGTAGGGCTCGGCGAACGCTGGTGTGCCGAAGCTGCATCGTCCGCAATGGAGTCGGCAGACAAGGACTCATCGGAACTGTCCTCGCCCGCACGATCCGGGTACGCGGTGGTACCCTCCCGCTCCTCAGATGCCATCGAGCCGCATGGATAGAGGGGCGAGATAGGAAAAGACGGGCTGGTCGTGTGAGCCTTGGCAGGGGTTGTTGGAGAAGACGAAAAAAGAGCCACGGGCCCGGTGATGGCACGCAGGCACTCTGAGATGGTTGGGTCGAAGGATAGGCGAAACCAAAAACCGTCCGGACGAGAAAAAAAGATGGAAAGAAGAAGGCAGACAAGGCTGAGTTGCGGAAGACGGACGACGACGGATGCTGGGGCAAAAGGGGAGGGGCGGGGGCGTTTGATACGCACGGCACCATGCCCTACTACACGCACTATTACGGGATTAGGCGGGTGGTGTCTGGGGGGGGGGGCGGTCCACTGTATTTTTGGATTCTAGTGGGCTCTGGCACAAACGGCGCCTGCAAAAGCAACGCTCTGCTGGAGAATTAGGCAGTGGAGTCCCACTACGGCCCGCTGAGTCGAGCCGACCGCCGCCGTGTCCCGGTGCTGGCTGCCGGCGGCGTCTTTGTCTTGGCTTTTTCGCTCTTTGCGAGCTTGGCCGGCTTCTCCTCCACGTCCTCTTCTGCCTTGACAACGCCGGCCCTCTTTCGCTTGTTTGTTGCGTCCGCCTGCGCCTTCTTCGGCGCCGTCTTCGGTGTCGTCGCCTGTGACGTGTTTGATGACGTCTTTTTCTTCGCTGGCTCTTTTTTCTTCTCATCATTTTTTCCCTTTTTTGCCACTTTCACCGCCTTCTTTTTCTCCTCAGTCTCCTCGTCGTCCAACTCATCCGCTGTCTCGCCCTCTGCTGCGTCACCGTGCTTCTTCTGTAGACCCGGCGCAAAGCAGCTCGTGCGTCCGCCAACCGTCACAAATGACAAGGCCTCGCCACTCGGGAGCCGCGTGACCGTAGCAGCCGCGCCACTGCCCTTTTTCCTTGTCGTGCTGGCCTTCCCCCAGCGGTGCGAGAAGAGCCAGTCGGCTGGAAAGCGCTCAGACTCGCCCAGCAAGTCGACCGCCGTGCCGCAGACGTTCTTGATGGCTGCATACACGGCGTCCATTTCGGCCGCAGAAAGCGAGTCGCTGCGCCGCTCCGGGTGGATGCGCGCCTGGAACAACACCTCGTCGCCAACCCAGTTGCCGATGCCGCTGATGAATGCCTGGTCCAGTAGAAGCGTCTTGATGGGGACGTGGCGCCGCTTGAAAGTCGAGAGAACATAGTCGCGTGTGAAGGTGGTGTCAGCGTCGACGACGGGGTCCGGGCCGTTGTCGCTGAGGGGCGGAACGCTGCGGATGCGCTCGCCGGGGCAGTCGACCAGGCGGATGCGGGCGAGCCGGCGCGGGTCTGTGAAGGCCACATGGACGGCAGGCGCAGAAGCTGCGGCGGCATCGTCTACCGCCTCAAGCTCAAACTTGCAGTACTTGGGAGGCCACATGTCGATCTCGTCGGGCTTCATCTTGTTGTAGTAGTTTGTGTAGCCGGTGCGTTGGCCTTTGATGTGAATCCATCCTGGAAAGATTAGCAATTCGATCAGAGAGAGGCCAGAAGAAAGCATGCTTGCCTGTCATGCCAAAGTGCATCAGCGGATGGGGGGCACTGTCGAGAAGAAGCCTAACAATGAGACAATGTCAGATCAAGAACATTGCATCAGCGCAACGCATCGGCACTGCCACAACGCACCAGAAGTATTTCCCTTGGCGCCCAGCATCGACCACGCGCTTGCCCGTGACGTTCGTGACAAAGTCGGCGGCCGTGGTGCCGACTTTGCCATAGACGATGTGGTCCTCCGGAGCAACAACCTTGGTAATCTTCTTGCCAACCAGGTGGTTGCGCAGAAAGTGGACAATCCGCGCAGCTGAGATGTCAGGACGAAACAGAGACAAAAGAAGACGAGACGAGACGAAGACAAAGGGGAAGAGAAAGAGACCCGACCTTCTGCGATCTCGGGCATTGTGATGCTCCAAAAAGCCTCCAAAGCCTATTCAAATATGAATTATCAAGACCAAACTCAAGAGAGATCACCTGAGACTGGTGAATTCTCGCAACTCGTCGACGCAGAAATTCATCTCGTTCTCCTGGCGTCGCGAACGAAACCGACACGTGGACACGTGACTCATTACGATCACGTGCATTATATTGCGCTGCGTTTTTCTGCCATGTCCAGTGCTCACCGCCCTGTTCCACCCGCCCCATAGCTATCTCCAAGCTCGTAAATTTTCAAAATTTTCCTTTCCCTCTCTCTTTCTCTTCCTTTCTTCAACATCAAGCAACCACCTCTGCACTTCGAGTAAGTTTTCTCTTCTTTCTTCTTCTGCCTGCCTTTCTGCCTTTTGAATGTCCCTTCCCATCTTCCTGATGACACACCAATTCCATATACAAACTAGAGTCTTTGACCCCTTTGGGGAATGAAACTACTAATTTTGCACGTCAGTCTGAAAGACAACGACACGCACCCGTTCTGTTGGCAGGCTTGCTTTGGACATGACCATCTGATGCTAACTTCTCAAGACTAGATAGAAAACGATGATGCGAGAGGCCCGCTGCCGCGAGGCACGGTTGTTGCTGACTATCTGACCAACAGCAAGTGCTGTTGGCCCGGGGCCAAGCATATTTTACGTCTTCGAATCTTGTATATGGTAGGTTTTTCTCTCTGTCTTCAACCTCTTGCACTGTGATGATTCAATTTTGCTTCGGCAAGTTGGAATTACCGACTGAGAGCCTCATGGCTTGTGCGGATAACAATTGGCTGTTTCTGATTGTGCATTTCTTTTGGTTTCTGGGTGATCATGAAGGCGACGGCGTCGAGCACGGATGCTAACTGCAACAGAGTCATGAGGTACGATTCAACGCCATCCTCTCCCCGACTCTCTCTCCGTCTGCTCCAGGGCCCTTCCTGGCAGAAGCTTGCATGATGAAACGGCACTGGGCTCCGAACTATATGTTATGAGCAGATATGCCACTTTTGCGACAGGCCTAGAAAACCTCGTCCACTGATTGCGAAGCCAGGAAGGCCAGGCTGCGCGCGGAGAGAGATGGGACTGCGGCGCAATACGTCGTTTTCGTACGCCGGCTCACACGTCTCTTTTGCAGGGATGCCTCTGGCTCCGGTAACAACGTGCCGTCGTGGACGTTTTAACATTAGGTACGGTATGCAGTCTTTTGAGGAACTGCGACAGCACACAGCGATTTGGCTCCTACGTGATGACAACTGATGACGAGTCTTATCCGCGTTTCGCGATGCAGACACAACTATTACCTACCATTCATGCCAAACTGATATGGACCTTTGCTGCTGTGTTGTTGCAGTTCCTCTGCGCTCATTCGCTTTATCGAAAGCATGCTGACAGTTGGACACTAGATTCTTATGGTACGTGGGTGTGACAGCCGGCCGCGACAGACCAGCGCTGTTCCCAATGATGAATCGACTTTACAACATGACAAGCATATGTCAGAGCTCTTGTAGCGAAGAAGAGAACCGTCCTGTCTGATCGGGACTGTGCTGGCCTGTCGTGCGGTCGCCGGCGCTGTGTTGGCCGGCGGGTGGCTGACTGTCCAGTGACGCTCGTCTGTCGGTTGTTGATCGACGTGTTGTCCGCCATTCCTTATTGGTAAGCTCTTGTCTTTTTTCTTCTGCCCTGCACCTGTGCTTTTATGATGATTTTCAATATATATCACGACGGTCTACATAGCATTCGCTTTGATGACAAACGCCTTGACAAGGCACCCATTCTGATCAAGCACATTTGTTTCCTTTTGCTCTACAAGTCATCGTTCTGGACTTTTGCTAACAGGATGCAGGACAGACAGTAAGATACCTGACGGTAAGTTGTAAATTCAATAGATCAATACATTGTTCATCTGAAATCTTCTGTCCACGTGCTTGTACAAGTAATCGTCCTATATTACAGCTATGTCTTGCCGGGTTAGCACAAGGCTGACAGGTGGACCCCTGTCATTAACTGCCTCGTACCGGTCGTGCCTGCCAGGCGAAATCCTTCTCATCTCGGCGCTACCTTTTTCCCAGGCGCGCTTTCGCGTCTTTTGACTTTTTCTGCGTTGCACATGGCCTGCACCGCTTCGTGTACGTCGCCAACCGTCTCGACCTGACTGCCAGCAACGCGTCGCACGCCCTGCCCGCCATGTCGAACAACGGCAACGACAACGGCCACAGCGCCACGGACATCATCACGTACATTGGCGTGCCGCTCGCGGTGCTGGGCGTGCTGCCGATCCTGTACAACACGGTGGCGACGCTGGTGCACGCGTCCAAGATCAAGCGCATGCTGCGGCACGCGCGGCTGACGGCGCTGACGCGCAGCGACGTGGTCAACCGGGTGATTGAGATTGAGCTGCCGCGGTACGCGGTCACGCCGCTCGACCGGTTCCAGCAGCGGCACGACTACTGGACGCTGTCGCTCAACCCCAGCGGCCTGCCGGGCGGCTCGTGGACGACGTTCCACTGGAAGACCAACACGATCGGCGTCAAGACGCAGCGCGTCGAGTACGCGGACCAGCTGCGCCAGCCGCAGGCCGACGTCGCCTTTGACGAGCTGGTCGCGTACCTGCTCGACCTGGGCGCCGTGCCCGACGCCCACGGCTGGCGCCTGCTGCGCACCACGGGCCTGTGGACGCCGGTCGGGTGTGCGCTGATGCGGGCGCCGCCGTCGGCGATGGCAGCGGTGGCGAGGGCACAGTCCGTGGCGGCGGCGGCGGCGGACGATCCCGAGGCCGGCGATCCGGACAACGCGAGCGTGCTGCTGGCGGCGACTGCGGCGTCGAACGTGGCGCTGGCGATTGCGCCGCTCGACGACGCCGACGGCAACCTGTCGCTGACCGTGACGTGGCAGCCGCAGTGGACAATGCGCAGCTACACCGACCTGCCACCGTACTGGGTCAACCTGCCGGCGCCGCCACCGAAGGAGACGAAGGAGGACGAAGACGGCGCAGACGCGTCCAGTACAAAAGACGAAAAGGAGGAAAAGGAGGGCAAGGACGACAAAGACGACAAAGACGACAAAGACGACCGGCCGACGACGTCTGGAAGCACCGTCTCGGCAGCCGCAACCGCAGCGGCTACGGCGGCTGCAACGGCCGCGTCGGCCACGGTGGCGGCGCGGCCGATCAGCTGCCACTTCTCGGCGGACGGGCTGGTGACGGCGCTGACGCAGACGCCGCTGCAGCAGCGGCGGCCGACGGGGTTCCCGACGGCGGGGCCGACACACCAGGCCAGCAGCGCGGTGCACCTGGACGGGCTGGCGATTGGGCACCTGCAGACGCCGCGGGCCGGGCTGTGGCCGGGGTCCGGGTCCGGGTCCGGGTCAGGGCCAGGGCAGCGCGGCGGGGTGGCGCCGGGGGTGTGGTTCGCGAGCGCGGCGACGGCGTTTGGGACGACGAGCCAGACGATGCTGTGGAACTACCAGATCCCGGAGGACGTGCTGCAGTTTGCGCGGCGCGACACGGTGCCGTGCGGCGCGCTGGTGCAGCTGCAGATGGTGGACCTGTCGGAGACGCCGGCGTGGGCGACGGAGTGGGAGGCGCAGGCGCAGCAGGCGGAGATGCAGCGGTTCATGGCGCGCACGCAGGCGATGCGGGCCGCGGAGCTGGCCGAGATGCAGATGCCGCCGGCGCAGCGGCAGCAGGCGGCCCAGGCGCGGCGGCAGCGCGAGAGCATGCAGCAGCTGCAGGACAGTGAGTTTTTCCTCGTTTGCTTTCTTCTCTATAGAGGCTAACCCCCAGTGCAACAACGCACGCGCGAGGCGCAGGCGCGCCGCAACACGCGCGAGCTCGAGGCCCTGCACAGCCCCAAGTGGGATGCGCGGCTGGTGGCCGAGTACGCGCTGCGCTGGCTCCAGCAGACGGGCCACATTGCCGCGGACACGGCGGCAGCGGCCCCTGCGGCGGCGGCGTCGGCCACGGCCAAGGACGCGGCGGCGGCGCCCATGTCGGCTCACCTGCGCCGGCAGGCCGGCCACGTGCTGCACCGCATGGTGCGCGACCCGGCGTACACGGCCGAGCTGTGCGGCGTGCTGGACTGCTGGAAGGCGTGGGCGGACCGCGGCGGCATGCAGCGCGAGGACCTGGCAACGCTGCAGAAGCAGCCGGCGCGGTTTGCCGAGGCGGTGCTGCTGATGGCGCTGATCCGCGACACGGCGACGGCGGTCGAGGGCACGTTGGCGGCAGACCTGCAGGAGTGTCTGCGCATGTGGCGCAAGGTGCGGCTGGGGTAGTATTTTCCAACAAGCAGACGATAAAGCCTCGCCTCACACCTTGTAGAAACAAAACGCCACGTAAAAGGCGGCCGCCTCCATCTCCTCCGGGCTGACCAGCAGCGCGCCCGTGCTGCGGTCGCGCACCGACATGCGCTCGCTCAGCGGCCCCAGCACGCGGTCGTCCTTCTCGGACGCCCAGACCTCGGGGAACGTCTTGTAGTACTGCAGCTCGAGGTTGTAGTCCTCGGCCAGCGCGCGGAACGCGTGCCACGGCACCACGTACTCGGGCACCTCCTCGACGGCCTCGTTGAGGAAGAAGTTGTACTTCCACCCGAACGGCGGCCGGAACACGCCGTCGGCCGGCGTCGGCCCGGGGAACCGCACGCGGTAGATGCTGTTGCCCCATTCCGCGGCGTCGGGGAGGTCGTCGTCGGGGGTCGTCGTCGTCGTCGTCGTCGTCGTCGTCGTCCCGGTCGTCGTCCCGGTCGTCGTCCCGGTCGTCGTCCCGGCCGCGGTCTCGCCTCCCTCCTCCGCCGCCTTCGCTGCCGCCGCCTTCGCCGCCGCCGCCGCCGCCCGCTTCTCGTGGTACTTCTGCACCTGCTCCTCCAGCACCATCGAGTTGGGAATGCACCCAATGAACCGCCCGCCCTTCTTCAGCGCGCCCGCCACGTTCTTCAGCATCGTCCGCGCCTTCTGCTCCGACTCGAACGCATAGTGCATGCAGAACATCATGCTGACCACGTCGAAGCCCTTGCGCGCCAGCGGGTTCGCGTCAAAGCCCACCTCGCGCACAATCCCCACGTCGTCGATGCCCTCGCCGAAGCAGTCCTTGACGACAAACCGCGCATCGAACACGCGCGACGACGAGCCGCCGCCACCGCCCCGGTACCCGCCCCGGCCGCCGCGCCCGCCCCGCTGCACCATCTCCCGGTACCGGTCGCGCGCCTGCTCGATGCTGACGTCCGCCGGGTCGAGCCCGACGTACAGCTGCACGCGCTGCGGCGCCTGGTTCCACTTGCCCAGGTCGCCGCCCTTGCCGCAGCCAATGTCGAGCACCAGCAGCTCGCGGCGGTGCGGCCGCCCGTAGCCGTCGTGCCCGCCGCCCGCCGCGTCGTCCTCGTCGTCCGGCGCAAACTTCTGGATGATGCAGCTCTTGACCCAGTTGTTGAGCGCCCGCAGGCCCTTGATCGTGCTCGCCGTCTTGCGCCACTCGCGCCCCCGCTGCGGCACCGCGTTGTAGTGCGACCGCACCACGTCGTTGATGTGCGACGTCTGCTGCTGTGCCGCATGCGGCGCCCCGGGCTGCCCAGTCCCCGCCGCAGCTGCCGCTGCCGCTGCCGCCGCCTGCTGCTGCTGCCGCTCACGCTCCAGCGCCCGCTGCCGGATGGCCTCGCGCTCGGCGTCCGTGATGCGCGCCCGCTGCCCGGGCCGCTTGGGCTTGCGCGGCGCGTCCGCCGACGGCGTGCCGCTGCGGCTCTCGCCCGGGGACCGCGACCGCACGCGTTTCTTGGCCGGCTCCAGCCGCCGGGCGTCAAAGGGCTGGGGAAGCTCTTCGTTGGCCTGGTTGTTGTCGCGGGCCGCACCGTCCGCCGGCGAGGCAGACCGGCGGCGTTTGTTGTTTGTCGATTCGGAGTCGGCCATCTCGGGAGGCGGGCGAGCGAAGGGGGTAGCGAGGGGGTAGATTGGGGAAGGCAGCAAGGTCAATAGGAGGAGCAGGTCTGAAGGAAAGGAGGAAGAAATTCGTTCTAGCTGGCCACGCCCAAAAATGCACGTGTCGCGTCCACTAAATCCACTGCCATTTAGGGCAGGCACCCCTGCGTTCAGGCCTTCACTGTTGTCCCACGAGGCTCCTGTGAAAAGTGTCTTTCTTTCACTTGAACTGCGTCACAAACTGGTTTTTTACTATGCTGCTTTGTCCCAGAATGCCTAGACTGCAGCAATATCGCCAGGACCGACAGGGACAACAGCACACGCAAAGGCCCACGTTTCCCAAAGACGAGCCTTCAGGCCTGCTCAGATTATATAACCATGATTATGTAATTTAACTAGCGCCGCAGCTCCAGCTGGGGCACGCGTTGCGTTGCTTGGCCTGCCGCCTAGCACAACTCCGTTTGGTCCCTCACCAAAACCCCTTCAGCACGAGAGCTTCACGAACCAGCCCCGGCGAGCTCAATCCGACCCAGAACCCGGAACACACCCGTCCGAACACTCGCAGCACATACACACGCACACGCACACGCACACGCACACACCATGGGCTCCGACCCCCAGTACACCAAGTGGCCGCTGCTGCCGCTGGCCCAGCAGGTGTTTTCCCTCACCAACCCCTATGCCGACAGCACCGCCCGGCAGGCTGCCGCCGCCGCCGTCAAGGATGCCATCCGCGAGCACAAGATGGCCCCGCTGTACCGGTACCTGGCACACCCGGTCGACGGCGTGCTGAACGCCGTCGACGACGCCGGCGCCGCCGCCACGCCCGTGGCCCCCAAGAAGACCGGCAAGCCGGCCGCGCCGGCGCAGCCGCTGACCCTGAACCGGAAGCCGAGCGTCATTGGCGGCATGCTGGCCAAGGGCGGCGCCGGCGGCGCGAGCGCCGGCCCGGCGGGGGCGACGGCGACGGCGGCCGCGCTGGCGGCGGCCTCGCAGCTGCTGGCGTGGGACGAGACGCTCTACCAGACGCTCAAGGCGGCCAACGACGAGGAGCTGGCGGCGCTGCAGGCCGAGGAGGACGAGGCGACCGAGCAGGCCGGCGACACCGAGATCCAGGCGGCGCGCGGCAAGCGGGCCGAGTTCTGGGCGCGCGTCGGCGACAAGGAGCGCGCGCTGGCCGCGTACGAGGCCGTCTTTGAGAAGACGGGCGTGCTGGGCGCCAAGATCGACGTCGTGCTGGCCATTGTGCGCGTCGGCCTCTTCTTCGGCGACCGCCCCCTGGCCAAGAAGCAGCTCGAGCGCGCCGCCGCCCTCGTCGACGCCGGCGGCGACTGGGACCGCCGCAACCGCCTCAAGGCCTACGAGGGCCTGTCGCTGCTGACGGTGCGCTCCTACCACCTGGCCGCCCCGCTGCTGCTCGACAGCCTGTCGACCTTTACCAGCTACGAGCTCTGCACGTACAGCCAGCTGGTCGTCTACGCCGTCCTGGCCGGCGCCGTCAGCCTCAAGCGCGTCGACTTCAAGGCCAAGGTCGTCGACGCCCCCGAGATCAAGGCCATTCTCGGCGACGGCGAGGAGAAGCTGCTGGCCCTGACGGGCGCCATCTCGGCGGGGCCTGGCGCAGACGACGACGACGACGACGACGACGACGATGACGACGACGACGACGAAGAGGATGACGACGACGACGACGACGACGACGACGACAGCAGCGAGGACAGCGGTGACGCTGGCGCGGCCAAGGCAAGGCGCGCCGCGGCCAAGCAGCAGAAGAAGCAGCAGCAGCAGCAGAAGCAGAAGCAGGGCGCGGCCAAGAAGACGGCCGTCGTCAACCTGACGACGCTGGGGCTGGCCGACGTGGGCGGCGCGGGCAGCAGCGGCGCGGGCGGCAGCGCGGCGGAGGCGGCAGCCGAGATGACGGTCGACTTTGGCCCGCTGGCGCAGCTGGTGGCCAGCCTGTACAAGGGCCGGTACCAGGCCTTCTTCCGCGCGCTGGCGCAGGTGGAGGAGGCGTTCCTGACGCAGGACCGCTACCTGCACGAGCACAAGAGCTGGTTCATCCGCGAGATGCGCCTGCGCGCGTACCAGCAGCTGCTGCAGTCGTACCGCGTCGTCGGGCTCGACAGCATGGCGCGCGAGTTCGGCGTCACCGTCGACTTCCTCGACCGCGACCTGGCCCGCTTCATCGCCGCCGGCCGCATCCCCTGCACCATCGACCGCGTCGCCGCCGGCGGCCGCGGCATCATCGAGACCAACCGGCCCGACGACAAGAACAAGCAGTACCAGGACGTCGTCCGCCAGGGCGACCAGCTGATCACCAAGCTGCAAAAGTACGGCCAGGCCGTGCGCCTGCGCGGCAGCGAGCGGGCATAGGCGCAGCAGGGCATTGTCCATGTAGTGACGGGGACGAGGGTAGATCAAGCAAAGCAAGGGTTGGGATGTATTGTTTGCCCATTTTTTTCTTCATTGATAAAGAAACCAAAAAAAAAAGTCCCAAGAACCTGGAATAAACCCGTTTGTGCTCACCAAAATCTCTTCCAAAAACCAACTAGATCACTTGTACTTGGCCATGAACTCGCTGTGGAACTTGACCAGGCCCTCGACCCAGTCCGTGCCGGGCGCCAGAAACGTCGTCCGGAAGTGCAGCGAGCCCGGCCGCTGCCCAAAGCCGCTGCCCGGCACGACACACACGCCCGTGGCCTCGAGCATCTTCATGCTGTAGAACTCGTCGGGCGTGCGGCCCTCGGCAGCGGCGGCCTCGGCCGCCTTGGGCGGCACGTGGATCGTCGGGAACAGGTACATGGAGCCCTGGGGCTCGCCGCACTCGACGCCCTCCATGCGGTCAAAGGCACGGTGCAGCGCGGTGGCGCGCTCGCGCAGGCCGTCGTAGATGGCGCGGTACTCCTTGTCGTACAGCGGGAAGCTGGGGTCGCCCTCCTTGGGCGGGTTCACCATCAGCTCGACCAGGCACTGGCCCACGACCGGCGCGCACAGCATGATGCTGACAAACTTGTAGATCTCGGCCTGCACGGCCGGGTCGAAGCCGACCAGCTCAAAGTAGCCGCCGCGGTGCCCGCACTCGCCCACCATGCCCTTGGACACGGAGTGCAGCGACGCCAGCTCGACTTTGTCGTAGCCCGCGTCCGGCAGCCGCTGCTGCAGCCGCCGCAGTGCACCCTTGAACGAGTGGAACTTGCCCACAAACACGTTGGTCTGGTACACTTCGTCGGCCAGGATCACCAGCTTCTCGGCGCGCGCCAGCTCAATCACCGCCTCGACGTCCGACTCGGACAGCGACGCGCCCGTCGGGTTGCCGGGGTTGATCACCACAAGCGCCCGCACGTCGGTGCCCTTGGCGCGGGCTTCGGCCAGCGCAGCACGCATCGCGTCCAGGTCCGTCAGCCAGTTCCGCGACTCGTCGAGGTAGTACGGCACGCACTGGGCGTCCAGCAGCGACAGCGTGGCCGTGTAGAGCGGGTATTGGGGGATGGGCACCAGCACGCCCGTCGACGGGCCGGCACAGATGACGTTCAGCAGCGTGTTCACGCCCGAGGAGGCACCGGCCGACATGTAGATGTCGGCAGGGTCCGCAGGGAAGCCATCGCGGCGCTCGAGAAAGGCGGCAATGCTCTCGCGGATGGCAGGCGCGCCATTGCTGGCGCTGTAGGCGCCGACAGAGTGGACCTTGCTGAGCAGCCACTTGGCCCGGGCAATGACGTCGGACGGGTAGCCCAGAGCCGACTGCAGGACGTCCTCGTGCTCCAGCAGCTGCGGGTTCTCGACCAAGCTCAGGACCTGGCGGATAAAGGTCAAGGGCTTCTGGTCGAGCTGCTGCGGGTTGCCAATGTTGGCCGAGATGACGTTCTGGAAGGGCAGGCTGGTGTCACCCTTGGCCAGACGGGCTCGGTACTCCTCCGACTTGACGGCCAGCTCGCCGCGGACGGCATACTTGGCCGCCTTGACACGGGGGTTGATGTTGTCGAGGGTCAGCCCGGTGCGGCCGGAGGCAGACATGGTGGCGGCGGGGGAGGCGGAGAAGCGTCTGCAAAGAGAGGCGGCTGAGGAGGGAGAAGGACGAGAGGGCCGCGACGATGTCGGAGCCGAAAATGAAAAAAGTTGCGGGGTCGTCGACTTGTTAGCGGAAGGCCCGACCGGGTGAGTCAGGAAAGCTAGGAAGTTAGCCGGTGTAAGAGGAAATACTATGGAAATGAGGAACAAAAAAGAAAATAGAGGCGGAAGAAAACAGACATGCAAAAGACAGGGCGTACAGAAAACCAAACGAGAGATTAAAAATAAATAAAAAAACATGCCAGCAGGGAAGCCACTACGCCCGGGGTTTATATCTGCTGGGCTGCTGCGTCTGCGCCTTGCGGCAATTACGTCGACAAACTCGCAGCTGCATTGCACGCTTATTCGGGCCACGGGACCTGCCCTCTGCAGCACGATGCGCGCTGTGCTCTTTCCATGTGCGGCAGATCTCTTCCCATTCCCCGTCGCTCCTGCTTGGCGGTGGCCTGGCCATGGCCCGGCCGTGGCCTGATTTGTGCCCCGTGACGAGGAAGGAACGAGGCTGCGCGGGATGGCAGACCTGCATGCACTAGGACAAAAGGAACACTTGTTCCTGGCTACCCGTAGAGGAAAGACCGCAGAGACACAAAACGGCTCAACGGTTTCGCGAACGAAAAAAACAATAAAACAAGACGCAAAAAAAACCCGACAAACAAAACAGGCCGAGATCGGGGGCAGGGGGGGTGGTAAGGCGGTGAACAGAGCACAACCAAACCAAACCGAAGATGAAAAGAAAAGTGCCGCAACCGAGCTGCAAGGGGAAACAAAAAAACGAAAGCAAGGAAAAAAGCTCACTCGAGAAGCTGGCTGTCTGTGGGCCGGTCGCGGTCCGGGACAGAGCAGGTGCAAGGGCGGTGGATGCCCTCTGCCGCGCAGCGGCGGCAGCCGCAGCGGTCGTTGTTGCCCCGTGGAAGTGCATGGCGAGCAAGCGAGCACGGGGGGGGGTCGCAGGTAGCAGCGTGGGAGGGAGCGCTGAGCAGCTCTTGTCGCGAAAGAGAAGACTGAAACACAGCAACGACGTTGCACAAGCAGACAAAGGACGGGGAAAAAGACAAAAAAAGAAACAGAAAAAGTCGAATAAAGTTTGCAAGGCTCAGTTTATTTTGGTCCCTTTGGGCTCTTTGTGACACCGCGCCGGAAAAAAAGGAAAATTGCCTATACGGGCCGATCAAGGAGCTGCAAATGCTTTGCTTTTTCTCTACGCTGCACACGCACACACGCACACACACACACAAACACACGCAAGCAGTCCTTCTTCCGCCCATGTCGGGCGGCGGTGGAAATAAGGCCGAAGAGGGGGTCAGTAAACGCGACGCGGCCGGGCATAAGCCCTACCATTATCCTGTCCAGCTTCTGCAACCGCACGCGGGATCGCGGAGTCGACGTGGGGACCTTTTTTCAGGCACGTTTTCAGGTCCGTTATAGGAGGGCGAAAGCGTTATAGGGGGGGAAATTTCATGGCCTATGATTGCTCGGCTGCAGCCCCGCTTTTTCCGGCCTTCGGCAACGGAAAAAAGTTTCGCGCCAAAGCTTCAACGACCGACGCTTGGCGATTGAACGTCGTCTCCTCTGCGCATCCCACGAGAGCCGTCCACTGTGTGCAAGATGGCGAAGAAAGGTATGCACCTTTACTTTTATCTTGGTTTTTGGTATTTGAATGCACTGAACGCGCTCGCTAACTTGCCCCAGCCCGATCCCGCGTCATCTCGGTCCGCCTCATCTCGATGGCCATGACCGGCTTCTACTACACCTTCCGCCGGCCACGCACCTCGACTCCTCTAAGCATGCTCAAATACGACCCAGTCGGTAAGCATAAATAGACGTGGATGGGTTGCATTGCCGACACTGCTAACGCATGCACGCCAGTTCGCCGAAAGGTGCTCTTCCTCGAGCAGAAACGAGGAAAATAGGCAACCCGACATACCAAGCGAAGCCACTCCGGATAGGACGGATAATGGCACCTCTGCCCATGGCAACAGTGTACGAAATAGCATCATGCATGCCTGGGGTGTGTGTGGATAAAGGCGTTTTGTATGGGATATGACAGACCTGGAATAAACGATGTGTTTTCAAAGCTCGTGCACGACTCCCGACCTTGCATTATTCCTTCTCAGACTTGACCGTGACGGAAGGTGATGTGGTTTCGTCTGTCTCACGCGTGTCCTGGCTGCCACAAGCTGCATCCCCTGTTGTTGCCGAGTCGGGAACAATAATCGAGTACTTTGACCCCGGCTGTTGCTTTCTTTTTATACGGCGTTCTGCAGCTGAGGCTTGTGAATTAGCCTCCAAATCGTCATGGCGGCGCTTCTGGGAACCTTTCCTCTGTGCTCGCTGGACCACAGGACTGGATAACTGCGGAGAATTGGACATGTTTGTGACTGCGCCTGGCTGCTGCTCCAGCATAGTCCTTCTTCTCGTTCTCCTCTCGTGCAGCACAGGTGGTGCTTGCGTGCTCTGGTTATTATCAGGCACGACGCCTGCATTTGGCGTCTGCAGAATCGCTCCCATGGCGCTCGTGCTGCAAGCGTCTGGTCCCATCTGACCCGTATCTAGGTCCAAATAAGCCGAAAGCTCTGCGATTCGCTTCTCGTGTGTTCCATCGGATGTCTCAGATGAAGGCAAGTGGTTTCCTTTCGAGTCCATGTGGCCCACTGGCTCATCCCGCGCCGCCGTGTGTCCGCCGCGGGCACAGTACTGCCGCAGATGGGATAGCACACTGCCGATCTGCTCGGCTTCCCGGATCCGCGCAGTCGCTGCACACGATTGGTCGATCTGCCCCAGCATCTCAAGCCGTGACCGGATTGCGCCGATGTGTCGATAGTCTTGCGCCCAGCCTCGAAGATGCTCAATGAGGATGCCGACTTTCTCGTCGTATACCGCCATGCTGTTCTTGAGGTTGCCGTAGTCCATCTCTCTGTCGGCGAGCAGCGCCTTCAGTCTTGCAATTACAGCTCGATCAGCTTCATGCTCTTGCTCCAGCGCCCGCACCTTATCTTCTAGGTGCTCTGCCACACCCTGGGCACGAAATCGTGTCATGGCCAGCTCCTCTTGCAACCCTTCAAGCGACTGTCCGCAGCGCCGGTAGTTTTCTTCCAACGCTGACGCCTCCTCCTTGGTCTGACGCAGATGTCTCTCTAGCTCCTGTCGCTTTGCGCGCTCTTGCTGCAGTTCTCGCTGTGTTTCCTGCTTGCTCTCGTCCAGGTATATTCTGGTTTCCCGTTGTGCAAGCTCTGATACCCGATCCTGCACACGTCGGTACTCCTCCTCTCTCTGCTGATACAGGGAACCGAGTTGTTGCACTTCCCGTGCAAACTTATTGCCCGCTTCCACAAGTGCATCCGTCTTCTGCTTGCTTATGGCCTCCAAATCCCGGATTCGTGCTTCTTGACCTCGCATCTTAGTTTCCAGTGCTGATTTTTCTTCTCGGAGAAGCTCGATGAGAGCTGTTGTATTTGGATCTTCCCGAGGGGAACCCTCCACTGTCTGGAGTCGGTTGTGTAGTTCCCTCGTAAGCTGAAGCTGTTCTTTCAGGGCCTGGGCTTGCTCGGATAGCACTCTGTACAAATCTTTACTGTCTTTGTCCCGACTTTTCGTCATGTCCATCAACACGTCTTTCTCGTGATTGGTCTTGCCCAGCTTCTGTGTCATCTCAGTCTGCCATATGCCAATGTCGCGGCGCAAATCCCGCAGTCCAGTATTCAGAGTTTCTTTGAGACAGTTTTCCGTGTTAGATCGGCCTGCTTCTGTTGCAGTCATCGATTCTGAGACACTTTGATGCATCATTCGTCAGCTGTGTGTTCCCGTTACCTCTTCGGAGCTCACTCACCCAGTTTCCAGACGTTTGATTTTTTCTTGAAATTCCGACAGGAATACTTCATTCTTATTTGAAGCGGCCAAAATTTCCATGATATGTGTATCAACTTGTCTGATCAATGATTGTTGCTCTTCGCCAACCGTCTTGCTGCTTGTGAAAATGTCGTTCCGGAATTTGTCAAGCTTTTCAAAGACTTTCTTAACACAAGCACCCATCGCTTGGAAGTTTCGATCTGGTATTTCGTCGAGTTGTTTTGATAGCCTCGAATTTGTGTCTCTCTGGTACTGCAGCTCCGCTTCACGGTTCTCTATGTCGAGAGTCAGGCTCTTGATTTTTTGGTTTGCTGCATGTGCTTGAGTTAGTATGCATTGATTATGCTCCCCCATAACTTTACCGCATACCCGCTTCCAAACTCGCTCTATTCTGCGCCATTGCAGCATCCATATCTCGTTGCATCTCAGATCGAGTCGTCTCCAGCTTTGCACGCGCTTCATGTGCTGCGCCCTGTGCATCAGCTAAATGCTTTCGGTCTGACTTTGACCTTTCAGACATTAAGGATATCTCGTGTCGTAATTCATCCTGCTCGGCCGTGGATCTTTGTAGTTCCCCTTGAATTTGCTTTATATTCTCATCGAGTTTGGCCGCTTTCGACTGGCTCTCTCGTAACTTGTGTTCTAGGTCATCGTTTCTGTGCTTCAGCCGACGTTTATCGGCTCCCAGTGCAGCTGCCGCGACATCTGCATCATTCAAGGAAAACCGAAGCCCAGTTAGCTCTTGTGTTTGAGCCTGAAGTTTTTCGTTCAACATTTTGAGCTTCGTGGCCATTGGGTCATTGGTGCGCCTAGTGCTCCAGCCAAGGCTGCTGTTGGTGTTGTTATTGTTTCCACCATTGCTTTGCGGCTGGTCGCCGAGGTATCCACGATGATCTTGTTCAAGGCCCGAATCAGGCCTAGAGAGCAGGTTTTCAGTGCCCTCCGATGCATTATTATACAACTTTGCAGTTCCCGGATTTGGTTGAAACTTCTGAGTGAGCGACGAGAAATAATTGAACTTTCCTTGCTGGGACGGATGTTTGCCACGTTGACGGTCTGGGCCCTGGCGGATGGCTAAGCTGACTTTATGCGGGTTCACAGGACTGAGGGAGAGATGCGAGAGATCAACTCCATCGTGTGCACTGAAAGATATGTCTTCTCTATTGACGCCTGGTATAGTTTCAGTAAGCAAGTCACCAACACTAAGAATTTGAGTTCTGGAAAAGATACAAACCATGGGTCGGCAACTCTCCATCTATGGTGTTAAGCAGAGCCCCTCTGCAGCTATCAGTATTAGCGCTGGTATTTATCCCGAAAGATAGTTGCCGGTAAGGTCTTGAGCCAGTAGGCTGCCCGACAAAGTGAGCATCGTTGTGGGCCGGTTTGGGGGTATCTGGGACGTAGAAGTCCATGATGGCTGTCCTGACGTGGTATAAAGAAACAGAGGGACAATGATGCAAAGACTGGAACTTCCACAGAAAAAAAAGGAGAAAATCCCCAAAACAAGGCAGTCGATATAGACAACAGTAACGGAAGCTACGGTGGAGGCTGCTGTACTCTTTCCTTTTTGGGACTTACACCAACGCTGAGGCTCGGAATTGTAAATTTTCCGGGCGCCGCAGCCAATGCTTTGCCCGTTGGCGCAAGCTCTCTTTTTTCCCATTTCGCCTTCTTCGCCCTTCCATCATCACCAACCCGCCACAGAACGCTTTCCCTGTGCCAAAGACATCGTTATCAGCTTCCGACATTGGCATTCTTTGTCTCCGTCTTTGTCTCCGCTTCGCTACTGCGCCCGGGGCCGCTTCCGATAGCTCTCGACCACGTGCGACGGCCGCGCCTTTGCATCGCATTCGAGCTCCCCACGCTTCGTCCAGACGCGTCCATCCTCTACAACGCCGCTCTCCTATCCCTCATCGATATCTCCGACCAGGGGCTACTGCGAAGCTCTTTTCGGAACAATGATCGGCGTCCCCGTCCTCTTTCGGTAGCGCTTGTTGCAGCTACGCATTATATCTATCAGCTCCTGCAGCTTTTCACCCTCACCCTCATCCTCACCCTCACCCTCTCTTGAACGCTTCCTAGCCTCCCTCTGGCCATGGATCTCGCAAAGACACTTGTGCGCTCAGTAGCGCGTGCATTTTACGAAACCAAGCACATCCTCATTGTCGATGCGCTGGTCATCCACTCGGCGTATGTCTCAGCCCTTTAGACACCTGTGCTGGCGCCTCCAGTGCCACTGCTGTTGTTCTGTATAGGGGCTGACGTGATTTTTCCCCGAACAGATTGCGCGACGATGACCTGGCCTATCTCATCTCCATGAATATCAAAGATCTTCACAAGATGTGTCAGAAGCTGAAGGAAGATCGTCTGTTGGCCACGTAAGGGACTGCCCGTGGTTTCCCCAAAGCGACATCTTCCTGTCTTGTCTGTGTTGACCGCTAACCGTTGGCTTCTTTTCTGCAAAAAAGACACGCACGGTCTGAGCTTCGCGAAGGGCAGCAACGCCCCAACAGCCGCATCTACTACTATATCGACTACCGCCAGGCCATCGACGCCATCAAGTGGCGCGTGTACAAGATCGACAAGGACCTCCAGGGCACAGTCGTGCCGCTTAACGAGAAGAAGGAGTACTTTTGCGACCACTGCAAAGCAGAATGGACGCAGATGGAAGTCCTCGACAGCGCGGTCGGGCCAGAGGGTTTTCTGTGTCATCGCTGCGGCAGCCCCCTGCACACCCGTGGCGGCGAGGAATCGGGCGGCCATGAGCGCAGCACGCGCATGCACAACCAGTTCAAGTTCATCACCGAACTGCTGCCCAAGATCGACAGCGTGGTCATCCCGGACAACACGTTCGACGTTGCCTTCAACAACAAGGTGCCGGTCGTGCGTGACTCGACGCACCAGATGGCGAGCTACACCTATGTCGACGACGATGCGCTGAACCGTCCTACGGCGGTCCGCGGTCTGACAAACACCGGGCCGAGCAGCCTGTCGGTATCGATCCAAGCCGGCAACGGGCCGTCGGAGGAGGAAAAAGCGGCGGAGCGGGCGGAGCGGGAGCGCATCATGCAGCAGAACGCGCTGCCGGCCTGGATGTCGAACAGCACCGTTACTGGCGAGGCGTTCAAGACAGACATTGGCTCGATGGGCGTTACGGCTGCTGCTGCTGCTGCTGACGAAGACGTGAAAGACACGATCATCAAGGTCGACTCCCAGGCCGACGACATGGACGACGACGACTACTTCTCGCGTCTGAAGAAGCAGGCCGAGGAGGAGGCCCGCAGAAAGAACAGCGGCGAAGACGAAGAGGAGGATGACGATGAGGACGAGGACGAGGACGAGGACGAGGCCGAGTTTGAGGATGTCGTGCAGACGAGCAACCTTGCGTCAGCGGCTGCGACGCCGAAGACCAACGGTGGACTGGCGCTGCCGGTGGCCTCTCCGCCGCGGAACGGCCTCTCTGGTGCCGTCCTGACGAATCTGCCCAAGGCGCCGTCTCCCTTGCGGCAAGCGTACACGCAGTCGAGTCTGAAGCGGGAGGCCGAGGAGTCGTCGGCCAGCCCGGCAGACGGGGGCTCGCCGTTAGCCGACCGAGCAGCTAAGAAGGCTCGGCTCGAGGGCGGCTCGGCTGCGGCGGGGGCAGCGCCTGCAGCGGGCGAAGACGCCGACAGCGACGAGGACGAGGACATTGAGTTTGAGGATGTATGATATAGCAGTGTGTTTGCTGTGCGGTGTTTGGTCTCACTTAGGTTTGCTTGATAGGAGTTGGCGTGGGCCTGGATAACCCGATATACGCGGCCTGGGAACGGTTGGAAGGAATCAAATCGAAAAAAAATCAGAAAATAATCGAACCATATAGCGACTGTGTGGCGAGTAGAGTGTCTATTCTTCTTTTTTGATGCACCGTAGGGGAAGAGAGCAGAACAGAGTAGACAGGTGAAATAGGGGGGGGGGGGAAATAAAAAAAACAAAACAGAAATACACAGGTCACAGCCAAGGACCTCCCTTCTTTTTTTTATATACAAAGCGATATCACGTCACTTCCACCGCCCCTTTTTAGTTGTTCTTGCGCCGCCGCAGCTTGCGCTCGTGCTCGTCGTCGTCTTCGTCGTCCTCCTCGGCCTCCTCGGCCTCGGCGGCGGCCAGCTCGGCCAGATCCTCCTCGATCTCCTCCTTCTCGGTGACGTGGCCGTCGGCGGCGGCGGCGGGCGGCGGGACGTCGCCGCCGCTCATCTGCCACTCCATCAGGCGGCTGAAGGCGCTGTTGGGGTCGGCGCTGAGGTCGGCGTAGCGGCCGGTCTCGGCGACGGTGCCGTGGCTGCTGAGCACGATGATCTGGTCGGAGCGCTTGATGGTGGACAGGCGGTGGGCAATGGAGATGGTGGTGCTGCGGCCCTGCAGCAGGGCGCCGAGGGCGGCGTTGACGAGCGTCTCGGACTCGGCGTCGAGCGCAGACGTGGCCTCGTCGAGCAGCAGGATGTCCGGGTCCTTGAGCAGGGCGCGGGCAATGGCGATGCGCTGCTTCTGGCCGCCGGACAGCTGGGCGCCGCGGGGGCCGACGTGGGTCTCGAGCCCGTCGGGGAAGTCGGCAATGAAGTTCTGGCAGTTGGCCTTGTGGGCGGCGGCGACGATCTCGGCGCGCGTGGCGTCCGGGCGGCCGTAGGCAATGTTCTCGGCAATGGTGCCGGAGAAGAGCACGGGCTCCTGGGCGACCATGCCGATGCGGCGGCGCAGCGACTTGGCGTTCATGCGGGTGATGTCGGTGCCGTTGATGGTGATCTGGCCGGCGGTCGGGTCGTAGAAGCGCAGCAGCAGGCTGGCGACGGTGGACTTGCCGCCGCCCGAGGGCCCGACAATGCAGACGTTGCTGCCGGACGGGATGGTGAAGTCGAGGTCGTGGAAGATGGTGACGGCGGGCCGGGTCGGGTAGGCAAACGAGACGTGCGAGAAGCGGATGGGGCCCTGGGCCGAGACGACCTTGGTGCCGGCGGTCGGCTTGATGGTGGGCTCGCGGTCGAGCAGCTCGAACAGGCGCGACGCGGCGCCGACGCCCTTCATGAGCTCCGAGTAGAAGCCCGAGACGCCAAAGAGGCTGGAGCCGGCAAAGGCCGTGTACATCATGAACGAGGTCAGGTCGCCGACGGACATGGCGCCGGTGCGCACCAGGTTGCCGCCGACGATGAGCAGGGCCAGGATGGTCATGTTGCCGAGCCAGCCGTTGGCGCCAAAGTAGGTGGCGGAGATGAGGGCCTCGCGGCGGCCGAGGGCGAAGATCTTGCGGACCTGGCGGTTGTAGCGGGCGACCTCCTGGACCTCGCCGGCAAAGGCCTGGCTGGTCTTGACGTTGCCGAGGCGCTCCTCGGCGACCTTGGTCAGGGTGCCGAGGTTGCGCTGGATGCGGCGCGAGAGCGTGCGGATGACGCGGCCGTAGACGACGGCGCCGACGGCAATGGGCGGGAACATGATGAGCAGGATGGACGTCAGCTTCGGGCTGAGCCACAGCATGGCGACGAGGCCGGCCGAGCCGCTGACCATGGCGCGCATGCCGTCGGACAGGTTCTGGGTGATGCTCTTGCCGACGATGACGGTGTCGGAGCTGAGGCGCGACAGCAGGTCGCCGACGCGGTTGGCGTCGAAGAACTCGGCGTCCTGGGTGTACGTGCGGCGGTACAGCTGGGCGCGCAGGCGGGCCACGACGCGCTCGCCGACGACGCGCAGGATGACGATGCGCAGGAACGTGGCCATGGCGCCGACGGTCAGCACGGCGCCGAACGCGGCAAAGAACTGGTGCAGCGTCAGGCCCAGCACGCGCACGTCGTCGACGGCGCCCTTGGTCGCCAGGTCCAGCAGCCGGCCGACGGAGAAGGGAATCGACATGGACACGCCCGACGAGAACAGCAGGAACACAAACGCCAGCAGCAGCCACCGCAGCTCCGGCCGTGCAATCCGGATCAGCCGCCACACCTCGGCCAGCCCGGCCTTGTTCTGCGTGCCGGCCGGGCCCTCGCGCGACAGCCGCGCCTGCATGTTGACCTGCGTGGCCTTTTCTGCCCGCTCGCTGCGCCGGATGTCTTTGAACGCGGCGGCGTCGGTTGTCGTCGGCGTCGTCGTCGTCGTCGTCGTCGTCGTCGTCGTCGGCTCCGTCTTGGAGGCTCCGGACGAGACCTCCTTCTTCGCCGTGTCCTTCTCGGCCGTCCGCAACGGCGTCGTCGTCGTGTACCGCCGGAGCAGGCCCACGGCGGCTGCTGCGTCTGCAATCGCTGGCCGTATTCTGCTGCTGGTGCTGGTGCTGGTGCTGTATGGTTGTATACTGGCCGGCACACTGGCTGGCCGCCGCAGCGAGCCCAGCTCGGCAAGACCCCGGCTCAGGACCCCGCCGGACAGCAGCCGGCACGGCTGTTGCTGCAGCGGTGACCGCGGCACAAAGCCGGCGAGCGGTGCGTGTGCAGCATTCCTGTCGAGTCTGCTGCTGCTGCTGCTGCTGCTGCTCCGGCTACAGCAGCTGCCCCGGTCGCTGCTGAAAAGAACTCGCTCCCGCAGCGGCAGCACGGCCTGGCGCCGAAAGGCCCCGGGCACCGCCATTGCGCGCAAAACGGATCAGCACGCTCGGACTGGCCGCAGAGCGGAAGAGAAAGATGCCGTAGCGGTCAAGGGTAACAAAGGCTGCTCGTCGTTTGCTGGCAGTGCCGAAAGCTCTCAGGGCGCGCTGGTGGAAGGAAGCATCGTGGGAAGCCGATGACGGAAACCTGGGCGGGCCGGCTGTCCCACAGTGAAAATTGCGCCGCAGCGACACGCGCCCGCCTACGTGCATGTCCAGCCAATCGCTGTACGCGTCTGGCTCGGCTGTTAGTGGGCTGGCGCTGTATTAGCCGGCTGCAGGCTGTAAATGGCAAGAGCTATAGGCATGTGAAGACCATAGAGACGAAATAACCGCAAACAGAGAACATGGGTAAAATACATTAAAAACACAAACTACACGGAAGCAGAAGAAAAAACATAATCAACCCTGGCTGTCCGTCCGCAGCGCCTCGGCCACGTCGGCGTCAATGCCGTCGTCGAGATCCGGCACTTCCCCGTCCGGATTCAACCGCCGCCGCTTGTTAGGCGCGTCTGCTGTGCCGAGGGGCGTCTTTTGCGCTGCAATCTGCGACAGGAGCTCAATGGCTGTGGCTGCTGTTGGCGTCACGCCCGCCTCCTGCGTTTCTGTGCCCGCCGTGCCGTTGCTGCCGCCGTTGCCAATCCGCTCCGCGAGTTGCTGCTGCTGCTGTGGTGCTGGTGCTGCTGCTGGTGCTGCTGGTGCTGGTGCTGCTGGTGCTGTCGTGTCCGGCACTGTTGCGTCGTCGTCGCCTGCGTCGTTGGGCGGCGGCGTCAGCGCCTCCACCTCTGGCCGCGGCGGCTCCGAGGACAACACACCACCAGCGCCCCCGGCCTCGCCACCGACTGCCGCACCACCACCACCCGCACCGCTTCCGCTGCCGCCGCCGATACCCTGCAGGATGCGGTCCTCCACGCTCTGTTTCCGCTCGCCGACCAGGCCGCGCCGCTGCTGCAGCGTCGCCAGCTGCTGCAGGTTCGCGTCCAGCTCCGCCTGCGCCTTGGCCTGCAGCGTCGCCAGCGCCGTCACCAGCGCCGTGCGCTCCGCCACCAGCTTGCCCAGGCTCTCCTCGGCCAGGCCCAGCGTCCGCTGCAGCCCGCTCAGCCGCGCCGCGTACACCGCGTCCGCCGGTGGCGGCCCGTCCATCACCGTCGCGTAGTCCGTCTCCGCCTTGCTGACGCTGCCCTGCGTCGACAGCAGCAGCCGCGTCACGTTCTGCTGCGGCGTCACCAGGGAGGCAAGCTCCGCCGGGAACGCCGCTGCGCCCAGCGACGGCGTCGAGTTGCTCGAGCCGAAGATCGAACCACCGCCGGGTCGCGACACGCCTCTAGCTTTGTCGAGTTCTGCGTTTGTTAGCAACGAAAAGTGCGAAGCGGAACCGGCGCAACACACCTCCTAGCCGGCTCTCCACCGCGGCCTGGATGGGCGCCTCAAAGATGGACCGTTCGCGCCACACATCAATCACTCGCCGCAGCTTGGCCTGCACTTCGGACGGCGCGCCCTTGTATGCGGACGCAATGGCTTCGGCGATCACGGGCGAAAAGGCCAGGACAAAGTCCTGCTTATGGCGCGCTTTCGACTGTTGGGTGACCTCTGCCAAGAGTCAGCACTTTCCCCCCTTCCTGACGTATCTTCTCTTCCACCACCCACCATTCGCAAGGTAGACCAGGTTCAGTCGTTTCGGGCTCGGGGAGTCTTTCAAGCGCTGGAACCAGAGCTGCACCGTCCGCTCAGCGTGTCGCCTACATCAAGGAGAAAGAGTCAGCACTAGGGTCCCCAGAGCTATACCACGCACAGGACAGACAACGTACCGATGAAACATGATCCATTGGGCTGCGGTGGCAATGCTGTCGTGCGTTTCGTTCAGCGCCGACAGCTTTGCCAGGACGGCGTCGTCCGTGTAGGCCATCGTGGCGAGGCTGCTGGGATGCGCCCTATTGTCGAGCCTGGTTCTTCTCTCGTATATCCGTTGACGGCAGGATGCCTGTCCGGCTGCCCTCACGAAACTGTATACGCACCCGGAAACAGGCTCTCGTTGAACAGGGATGGCAATCTAGAGATTTGTTGTTCGTGGTTGTCGTCGTTTTCTTTTCCTTTCGCCGGCGGGAGCGTGGCTTCCTGCCTGCCTGAGATCGTTTATAGAGAAATTTACACCACAAACAGGCTCTTTGATCAACGGCGAACGAACGGAAATGCTGTTTACGCGATGCAGACGGAGCGGCGGGCTATGTGCAAGAGGGACACGACTCACGTTTTGTTTCGACGTCGCGAAAGCGTAGAGCTTAGCTCGAGCAACACTAGTCTATTTATAGCTAGCCCGACCACACCCAGTAGGCCTATGCAAATAGCGGGACGCCATCATGCACGAACCCGAGCTGACCCTGAATCGGTGGCCTGGCCAGGTCATCCTTTCCTCAGCAAACGGCCGCCTATTCATCTCCATTACCAGCTGTTCATCGCAGGCTCGCCAATTTTGCTCTTCTCCGCACTTGCTTCTTCAGTTTCTTTCAAGCAATTGCCATCGGGTCTTGTATTCCACGGCACCGCTTCCCACCGAGCCTGATCTCCCGATACGAAAAAGGAGACGAACGCGATTCAAGATGGCAGACAGATTTCCCTCACTGGAAGACTTTGACTCTGGCGGTACGTTTTTTGCCTGCTGGGGTTGCTTTGCGACTGCATGTGTGTTTGTCCCGTATCTAATCCGATGTCCCCTGCAGCCCAGGCCGACATCCAGGACTCGGCCCTGGAGGCCACCACGGACGACTTCCTGGCCCGCGAACGCGCCGCGCTCGGCGACGACGCCAACCAGTTCACGACGGTGGGCGACAGCGCCGCTCTCGCGCCAGGGGACGACAACCTGCTCGGCGGCGACGCGGAGACGACCCAGTTTGAGAGCAGCTTCCCGGACATCACAGCATCGACGCAGGTAGGTGGCTCACCGTGTTGTTTCCTGCTTGTCCTCTTTCTCCAGATTCTGACCATCAGCAACCAACGACCATCACCGGCCCGTCCATCAGCTACAACTCCGGATATGCCGCCGCCGCGGAGGAGGAGGAGGAGCCCGAGGTGATCAAGGCCTGGCGGGAGAAGCGCGACGCGCAGAACGCCGAGCGGGCCGAGAAGTTTGCCCAGCAGCGGCAGGAGACGATTGCCGAGGCGCAGCGCAACATTGACGACTTCTACGAGAACTACAACAACAAGCGGGACAAGCTCGTCAGCCAGACGCGCAAGGAGGCCGAGCAGTTCCTCAGCAGCCGCGACGACGTGACGTCGGGCGGCACCAGCTGGGAGCGCATCGCCAAGCTGGTCGACCTCTCGGGCAAGGGTGCCAAGGGCGGCGCGTCCGGCTCGGGCAAGGAGCGCCTGCGGGAGCTGCTGATGAGCCTGCGCAAAGACGAAAAGGCCCCGGGCGCCGAGGGCTACTAGGAGCAAGCCTTTAAGAGCTTGGACGGCCTGGACGGCGAGGGCAGCCTGGGCCAGTTCTCCCCCAGCCAGGGGAGCATGAGCATGAGCTTCAGCACCAGCACCACGAACAGCGGCCCTGCCGGCACGGCGACGACCCCTGCTCTGCCCACCATCTCTGCTGCCGCTGCCTCTGTCTGCTCTTCCACCTCTGACAACCACTACTACGATGCGCCCGGCGGACCGCTTCTGATTTGACGTGCTTTTGCAGCAAGAGAGAGGAAGACAACAGGGAAGAAGGGCAGGGAAGGACTCGGGAGAAAAGGACAAAAGGAGGGGAGCTGAAGTGGAGTTTCGGATGTTTTCTACAATAGCCGGTCTCTTTCGTTACGAGACCCGAGGACGGACTTGCACGGAGGGCGGGCCTTGTGCACATCTTTGCCTTTTTGCTAGAGACTTGATTTAATACCTTGACCGTGCTGGAACGTTGCCGTAGGTTTCACACACGTCTATTTCACGAATGCTGTGTATGTACAAGCTCTCATCCAAGCCTCCCCAAGACCACCACGCCCTCCATCGTGCACGTCCTGCTTAGAAGTAGGAGTTGTAGCCGAGGGCCTTGCGGCCCATGCCGACCACGGAGACTGCGGCACGTTAGCAAGACCGAACCGTAGATTGCACAGGCGGACAGGACTTACCGGCGACGGTGCCGAACAGCATGACCGTGAACGAGCGGACCAGGAAGCCGTGGACCGGGTGCTGTCGAGAATTAGAGTCTGGTAAAATACAGAAGAAGACCACGGGAACAACGTACAATGGCCCAAACGCGCTGGTGGTTGCGGTACGCAGCCTGGTACAGGCGCTGGTTGGAGATGACGTGGTTGGGACGGTTGATGAGGCTGCAAAAGCGAAAAAAAAGAGGTTAGCAGTTGTTTCTCGGAATCGTCTTCGCATTTCCCGGCCTTCCCAGCCTTCCGTCGTCGTCGAACGAGATCGCGGCCATTGACGTGAGGCCAAAAAAAAATCCGCGCTCGTCCGGCGACCGGAAAGCCTGGCACACCGAGCTTTGTGTCCACCCCTTCGAGAAAAGGTCGCTTACCCCATCGTGACGGGTTGAAATTGGCTGGATGTTCGGTGGATGGTGGTGCGAGATGAGGCTGTCGTGGTGACCGGTGCGTTGCGAGGGCGATCGATTGGGGGACGAAAGGAATTGAGGGTGGTTCGATGCTCGGGCTACCGAGGGGGGGGGATCGGAAAAACACGCATTCCGATTGGCTCGCGCCTAGAAAACGTTCATGCACAAATGCGAGTTTCGGATAGTGCAATAATCAGAGATTGAACGACGGACCACGACGGGGGACCACGACAGTTTTCCTGCTCTTCTGCTTCCTGCTCGCTCTGTGCATGCCATGGTAGACTCTCCAGGGTAGGACGGTTCTCGAGTGCCGCCGGGGCCACCACAACAACAGCCGAACAACCAACCCAGAAGCGATGCGCCTGGCATCCGCGCGTCTGCGGCACGCTCCATCCTCTTCAGCATCGACGCGGGCGTGCTCGGCGGCGGCGGCAGCAGCATTTTCGTCGCACAGCACTCATGCGTCTGTGCAGGCATCTCTGAGGAGGCCTTCTATTTGGCACTCCCGGGCGAATACCACGGCTGCCGCGACGTACACATACCATGGCGGCGAGAAGCCGCTGACGACGGTGGCGACGACAGGGCGCGGCAGCAGAGACTTCTTGGCAGCCGTGTCCCAAGCAGACAGACTCGGAAATGGAGGTCACATGCCGCTGGGCTATTTAGGTCCGGCGCCGGGGTCTGCAGCCGTTGCGGCACCCAAAACAAGACAGTACCGGTCTTGGGACGAGCTTCTTCACGACTACAACCGGATGCTCATGGCGACGGGCGCGGCCAAGCCTCCCATTGATGCGGCCGCCGAGGTCGGGTACTGGGCGGCCCTCTTTGCGTTTGCGCAGCGGCGCGGCGGCGACCACGGCGCCCTGCTGGTGTGGCAGGAGGTCTTCCAGCGGCGGCAGCTGTGCCGGGTCGACGGCGTGGCGGCGGCGGCGTTCTGGCAGGCGGTGGTGGAGGCGGCGCTGCGGGCGGCCACGGACGGCCCGGACGGCCCGGGCGGCGCGGCGTTTCTCGAGAGCACGTGGGCGTACGCCGAGTGGCTGCTGGCGGAGCACCAGGCGCCGTGGCCCAACTACTACCGGGCGGTGGTGCAGCACCTGCTGCGGGCGGGCGACGGCGACGGCGCGCTGCGGTGGCACGTGCGGCTGAGCGCGCACTTTGCGGTGGCGCGGCGCGACTTTTTCGAGATGCTCCGGGGCTTCCTGGTGCGCGACGAGGCGCTGCAGGACTCGCTGCGCGCCATCTACGTGACGAGCCGGCACCGGCAGCTGTACGACACGGTGGTGCCGCTGCTGTGGGCGCACGGGCAGTCGGCGCGGGCGCGCGCCTGGCGGGCGACGCTCGTGCGGCACGGCGACCGGCCGCAGGGCGACGCGGCGCGGCCGTTTCTGCAGTTCCTGGCGGGCTACTACCCGGAGGAGCCGCTGTGCGACGAGGAGACGGCGCTGGTGCACGGGCAGCCGGCGCAGTACCTGGCTCCGGCGCCGTCGCCGGAACAGGCAGCCGTGGCCGAAGCCGACGCCGGCGGCCAGGCGGCGCTGCCGACGAACCTGTACCACCTGATGAACCTGGTGCACGGCGAGACGTTTGGCATCCCGGACAAGTCGGCGACGTTCAACGACCGGGTGGGCGGGCGGTGGTTTGCGACGACGTGGGTGTCGCTGGACACGGCCATCCACCTGGTGTACGGGCTGGGCGTGACCGAGATCGGGCCGCTGTCGCTGCAGTCGATTGCGCTGCGCGAGGGCGGCGACCCGGCGGCGGTGGCGCGGAGGCTGGCGCAGCTCGAGCGCCACCACATCTCGATCGGGCGGTCCAGCTATGCGCGCGCCGTGCGGCACCTGGCCCAGACGGGCGACGCGGCCACGCTGGCCGACCTGCTGCACACAACGCTGCACCCGGACGTGTTTGACGACGCGGCGCAGCAGCAGCAGTTGCTGTTCCGGAGTGGCTGCGGCGGCGGCGGCGGCGGCGGCGGCGGGACGGACTGGAAGACGCAGCGCCTGCTGCTGGCCGTGCGTCTCGCCGTCGAGCAGGACGACATTGTTGCCGTGGCCAACCAGCTGCTGCTGATGGCGGTGGCGGCCGTGGCAGAGGCGGAGGCAAGCCACGCCGGCACGACGGCACATGCCGGCGGCGGCCACGGGCTGCGATACGGCCGCCGGTACGAGCGTGGCTACGGAATCGGCTACCGGCGGCGGCACCACCGGCGCGGCCGCAAGACGGCGCTGCGGCTGCTGGACGAGATGGCGGCGCGCGGCATCGAGGTGCTGCCGGCGACGGCGGCGGTGCTGTCGCGGCAGATGCTGGCGGCGGTGCCGCGCACGTTTACGATGCACGCGGTGCCGGACGTGGACTTTTACGCGGCGCTGGGCCGGCGGCTGGTGCAGCTGCGGCTGCCGGTGGCGACGCAGGCGTGGCAGAACATGCTGTGCGTGCTGGGGCAGCAGGGCCGGCTGGCGGCGCTGGAGCGCGTGGCGCTCGATCTCGTGGAGCGCTACGCGGCGCTGCAGACGGCGGCCCCGGCCGCGGCCGCCGCGGCGCCGCTGTTCAAGGTGCACGTGGCCGACGTGCCGGCGGTGGTGCGCGGCGGCGACGGCGGCGACGGCGGCGGGGGCCAGCAGCACACGGGCCTGGCCGACGTCGGCTACCGGCTGCTGCCGCGGGACCTGCCGACGCAGCACCCGCAGCACCCGCTCAGCCTGGTGTTTGACCAGACGCTGGCCGGCTCCATCGTGCGGTGGTACTTTTACCGCAAGACGGCGTACCGTGTCGGGCGCGGCGTGCGGCCGGTGCCGTCTCCGGCGACATCCCCCGCGACGGCGTTGACCGCGCGGCCTGACCACCTCGCCCCCCCGGCCGCGTTCGCCCTGGCCGGCGGCATCCGGCTGCTGGCGCTGCTGCGGGACCGCGGCGTGGCCGTGGCCGAGGACCGCGTGCGCGCCGAGACGCTGCTGTGCGTGGCGGCGCTGTTCGGCCCGCCGGCGCTGGGGACGGAGCGGTGGCAAGCCGCGCGGCGGACGAACCAGCTGGCGCTGGGCGAGGTCAAGGCGCTGTGCGACGCGGCCTGGGGCACGGCCGAGGCGCTGCTGCCGCCGCTGGAGGCGCTGGAGCGGTCGCTGGCGTCGCTGGCGCCGCTGGAGGCGGACGAGGAGCCGGTGCCGTTGCATGACGAGACGGAATAACAGGATGGACAGGATAGACACGCATTGATACCACTTCGCTCTTGTATATAGAAATCGAACCACGAGGAGTATAAAGAACAGAAAAGGCAAAACAAAGGAACCGGCTATAAAGGAGAGCGTCGTGACACGGCCTGTTGGGCTGCTTGTCGCGCCATGTGGCGGATGACGTGCCGGACGGCCTGCTCGGCGGCCGGGGCACCGGCTGCGTCGTTGCCACCGGCAGGACTGCCGTCTCCACCACCACCGCCACCACCGCTATTCCTACTACCGCCATGCCGCTTCGGCTTGATCAGCAGCAGGATAAACATGCCGGCGACAATCAGAATCAGCAGCAGCATGATCTTGCGCTTGATCGTCTTGCGCTGGTAGCCCGAGGCGACGACGATCTCGCGGTCGGCGGCCTTGACGTCGACGGTCATGCGCTCGACGTTGTAGTCGATGCGGTCGAGCATGGTGCCCTGGTCGATGACCATGGTCTGCAGGTCGCGGAAGAGGTCGGCCAGGTCGACGATGCCCTGGGCAATGTCCTCGATCTCGCGCTCGCGCTGCGCAATGACGGCCTCGTCGGCCGAGAGCTGGCGCTGGCGCGACGACTGCGACTGCGACTGGGCCTGGGCCTGCGACTGCTCGAGCGTCCACTGCGAAAAGGAGCGGTCGGCGTCGGACTCGAGCAGCGACGGGTCGGCTGCGTAGTTGGTGCCGGGGGCCGCGGCCGTCGGGCCATTGAAGCCTTTGAGTTCTGGGGGGTTAGACAAGCACAGTACGATACCAAAGACGAAAAATACACCCACTCTTCAAATAAGCACTCTGCTTCTTGCGGAACGTCGCGCTCGCCTCCTGCAGCCGCGCCGCCAGCGAGATCTGCACGTTCTTGGCCATGGCCTCGTCGGCCCGCGACAGCGTGCCCTGGCTGCGCGCGTCGCGCACCATGTGGTCGATGCGCTGGATGCACTGGTGGCACTCGTGGAAGCCGCGCGTGATCGTCTGCGTCAGCCGCTCAATCGCGCTCTCCTCCGCCCGCCGCGCCGCCTCGTCCTCGTTGAAGCCCGGCAGCACGTGTTTCTGGTGCAGCCGGTCCAGCTGCTGGCTCTGCCGCGCCACCTCGCCCAGGATCTCCGCCACCTCGTCCGACACGTCCGCCCACCGCGGCGGCAGCAGGTCCATCTCGATCACCGCGTCGCCGCTGCCGCCGCCGCCGGGGCCGCCCGCCGCGCTGCCGTCGTCGGCCATGGGGTCGTAAAAGGCATCGGGCGACAGCAGCCCGCGCCGGTCCTCGTCGGCCATGGGCGCGCTGAGGCCGTCGCCGAGGCCGCCATTGTATCGTGTCCGCTTCTTGGGGTGGTGGGCGTAGGACTGGCGATAGGAGATGTAGCTGTCTCTGCGTCAGCAAGAAGGAGGCGAGTCAAGGAGAAAGAAAGGGGACGCGCACAGGTTGGTTCGGTCGCGCCACATGGCGGCGCAACAGCTGCAGCGGGCGTATAGCTACCGCTGCAAAGAAGATGACGGGAGGTAGGCGTCCGCCTCTGCTGGACGCGGCGCGCAGAAGATGCTCCGGTGTCGTCGCCGAGGACGTCACTGAGCTGCCGGCGGCCGCGGGAACGGCGCAACGAGCGCAGCGATGGCTGTAGCAGCTGAAGATGAAATCGGCAAGTATGACAGCCAAAAATGCCGTAGAATCTGAGCGCAAAAAGAAATGTCCGGGGATGCCGTCGTGATGATGCCGTGTCCTGTTGGCCTCCTGTCGTCGTTCGGGCCAGATGCGTAAAGCGGCCCCCGTGCGGCTGGAGCTCCGTTAAGCGGGCATGCAGCTAAGCGGGGAGCATGCGCGTCCGGGCCGTTGTTGTTGACGCAAAAGCCGCCAGGCAGGCAAGTCGGCAAGGCGGGCCCCCCTGTTTCGAGAGCGGGGCAGGCAGCCCAGGTCCCCTCCTTTTTCCTGCTGCTGCCAGGCAATCCTTCCGGCGGGCAACTTAGGCGACTCTTGTGCCCTATTACTGCTGCTATTCCTCTACTGACCTCAGCACGTTGCATTTCGATTTTGCCTCCTTTTCTCGCCCTCTCGACACGCCCGCTCTTGCTCGCCCGCGCCGCCCATTTTTCTTCCTTCCGCCTCTCGACAGCCCAGTGCTTTCGCTGTTTTCCCTACGCTTCCGCTTCGCTCCCAATTCGCGCAAACAACCCCTTCTCGCCCAGCCATGGTTTGTGCTGTCTTTCTTCCCCCCCGCGCAAAACACAGCTTCGACGCCCGTGCTAACCGAGCCCCAGGCCGATTCCCTTACCGAGGAGCAGGTCTCCGAGTTCAAGGAGGCGTTCTCCCTGTTTGTACGTTGTCGCGTGCCTGCGTGCCTGTTGTTGTGTGTGCTGTCCGTGTGCTAACCCGTCTCTTCGCAAAACAGGACAAGGATGCCGATGGTGTGTACCCGAGCTGTTGTGCGGTGCGCATGGCGGATCGAATGCTAACGTGGGACGCGCAGGCCAGATCACCACCAAGGAGCTCGGCACCGTCATGCGGTCGCTGGGCCAGAACCCGTCCGAGTCGGAGCTGCAGGACATGATCAACGAGGTCGACGCCGACAACAACGGCACCATTGACTTCCCGGGTAGGCAGGACAGGACCACGGCGAGACACGCACGCGCGCGCGCGCGCGCAAAGAACACGGGCTGACACGACGCAGAGTTCCTCACCATGATGGCACGCAAGATGAAGGACACCGACTCGGAGGAGGAGATTCGCGAGGCGTTCAAGGTACGACACCCGCCAGCTTCGGTTTGATGCCAAAACTAACACTCCATCCAGGTCTTCGATCGCGACAACAACGGCTTCATCTCGGCTGCTGAGCTGCGCCACGTCATGACGTCGATCGGCGAGAAGCTGACGGACGAGGAGGTCGACGAGATGATCCGCGAGGCAGACCAGGACGGCGACGGCCGGATTGACTGTAGGCTGGCCTTTTTCTTTGCTCTTTTCTTTTGTGTTTACCATCTGAGACAACGCTAACCGACCAGACAACGAGTTTGTCCAGCTCATGATGCAGAAATAGGCGGCCAGCCGCCGAGGCAGACGAAGCCGATCAAGGGACGGAACGACGCAGGAGGGTCAACGGCACGTTGGATGGGTTTTGTTCTCTGTTTTCCTTTTCCTTGTCTTTTCGTTTCTTTTCTTCCTTTTTCTCTCTCTGCTGCTCTCCTCTCTTCTTCTTCCTTCGTCTGTTCGCGTTTTTGCACCTTGTGTTGTTGTCAGCCGACGCGATATCACACTGTCCCTCAGATACGAACAAAATACTCAATTCAATCCTCCCAGCGCAGACACAAGTATTGTGCCCTTCTTGCCCGCCATGCCCGCCGCGTCTCTCACCCCCCCCCCCCCCCCCCCTGAGGGGTAGCAACGAGCGGCGGCTCCCCATAGTTTCACGTGCAAAGTGACAGACGCGCAAGTTCTCCCGTCTGCGCTAGGAAGCAAACAGCCACACGTGATTGGCCCCCGCACGGAAGCAAGCATGCCTTAGCTGCTGTTGCGTCTCCTTAATTAAACAGAGCGAAGCGACGTCCCTGCTATGCTGGCCCAGCCCGGATTCTCTGGCTTCTCTCCACCTATTGTCGTCGTGCCGACGCTGCCAGTGCACTGCAGGGGATCCATTGCTCGACGCATTGTCTTGCTGGTCTTTGATACCGAATCGAGGGGGCACACGACACGGCACACGACACGACACACGACACGACAGCACGACAAGGACAACAGCTGTGTCGACAGATATCAACAACAGCTGAAGACAACAGCCGCAGACAACAGCTGCAGACAACAGCACGGCAACAGCTGCGTCGACAGCCAACAGTACAGTGAGCCATGCTTCTCTCTGCCATCCCGCGCCGATGGCGCTCGTTCATCCTGGTGTCGTTTCTCTTTGTCTTTGCGCTGTGGATGCTGGTCCGCAAAGACCCGACGCTGGTCGACCGGTACCGGCCGCAGCGCCCTGTCCCGGCCGCCCCGCCGCCGAAGCTGCCGCCGCCGCCGCCGCCGTCGGGCCCCGAGGCCGAGGCGGACGCCAAGCTGCGGCTGGCCAAGCTGCCGGACCGGTACCCGGTGAGCGCGTTCAAGACGCTGCCGAAGCCGGAGGGCAAGGTGGCGCTGCCGCCGATCCAGAAGACGCCGGCGCCGGCCGAGACGGCGGCGCAGCGGCGGCAGCGGCTGGCGCGGCGGGCGGCCGTGAAAGCGGCGTTTGTGCGCAGCTGGGAGGGCTACAAGGCGCACGCGTGGCTGGCCGACGAGCTGGCGCCGGTGACGGGCGAGCCGCGGCAGGACTACGAGAAGCTGAGCGGGTGGGCGGCGACGCTGGTGGACACGCTCGACTCGCTCTGGATCCTGGGCCTGCGCGACGAGTTCCGCATGGCGGTGCAGGCGGTGGCGGACGCAGTCGACTTTTCGCGCAGCGACGCGCCGACGGTGCACGTGTTTGAGACGACGATCCGGTACCTGGGCGGGCTGCTGGGCGCGTACGAGGTCAGCGACAAGGCGTACCCGGCGCTGCTGCGGCAGGCGACGCAGCTGGGCGACATCCTGCTGGGCGCGTTCGACACGCCGAACCGGCTGCCGCTGGCGCGCTGGGACTGGCGCGCGTACGTGCGCGGCGGGCGGCAGACGGCGGCGCCGCGCGCGGTGCTGGCGGCGGAGCTGGGCACGCTGTCGCTCGAGTTCACCAAGCTGAGCCAGCTGACGGGCGACGTGCGCTACTACGACGCGGTGCAGCGGATTGCCGACGTGCTGGACGCGCACCAGAAGCGCACGCGGCTGCCGGGCATGTGGCCGGTCGAGGTGGACGCGGCCACGCCGGCGTTTGACCGCGACACGACGTTTACGATCAACGGCAAGGCCGACTCGCTCTTTGAGTACCTGCCTAAGCAGTGGCTGCTGCTGGGCGGCGCGCTGGAGCAGCCGCAGCGCATGTACGCGCAGTTCCTGGCCGTGGCCAAGAAGCACCTGTTCCGGCGCGTGCTCAACGCCGACAACCGGCGGCTGGTGCTGCCGGGCGAGATCCGCGTGGCCGACGACCCGCTGGCCGGGCGCACGGTGACGACGGTGCCGCGCGCCGAGCACCTGGGCTGCTTTGCCGGCGGCATGGTCGGGCTGGCGGCGCGCGCGTTTGCGCCGGCCGGCGAGGGCGACAAGGTCAACGTGTACAACAGCGCGGACCTGGACCTGGCGGCGCAGCTGACCGACGCGTGCGTGTGGGCGTACAACGCGACGGCGACGGGCGTCGGGCCGGAGAAGTTTTTCTTTGCCGCGTGCGGCACGTACCTGGACGCGCAGGACGGGCTCAAGTGCGCGTACGACGACGACAAGTGGCGCGCGGCGCTCAAGACGCACTGGGCGACGGCGGTGCCCGAGTCGTCGAGCATCGACCGCCTGCCGCTGTACCGCGACACGGCGGCGGCCAGCGGCGCCGACGCAGCCGTGGCGCGCCTCATGGCCGAGACGCGGCTGCCGCGCGGCATGGTCGACGTCGACAACGCGCACTACCTGCTGCGGCCGGAGGCGATCGAGTCGGTCTTTGTCATGTGGCGCCTGACGGGCGACCGCGCCTGGCAGGACAAGGCCTGGCACATGTTTGCCAGCGTGGCGCGGCACTCGGGCGCGCTGCCGCGCGGCTGGGCGGCGGCCCTGGCGCCGGTTGTGGCGGCCGGCGATGCGGCGTCGGCGGGGGCCGGGAGCGGCGGCAGCGGCAGCGGCAGCGGCAGCGGCAGCGGCAGCGCGACGGACGGTCTTGCAGCGCTGCTGGCGCCGCTCTCGCTCGACGACGACAGCAAGGCCGACTATGCGGGCGCGGCCGCCGTCGACGACGTCACGCTCGCGCAGCCGTCGTCGTCCATGGACCGCATGGAGAGCTTCTGGCTGGCCGAGACGCTCAAGTACTTCTACCTGGTCTTTGACGACTGGCACGTGCTGAGCCTGGACGACTGGGTTTTCAACACGGAGGCGCACCCGCTGCGCCGGGCCGACTTTTCGGACGGGAACTGAGCTGTGTTGTTTGTATGTTTTGTGTTTGTGTCTGTGTTCTCTGTCTGTACACGCTGCCGGCGTTTTGGGAGGCTTCGTTTCTGCTTCTTCTGCAACTGAATTCGATGTTGTCTTTGATATCTTGGATTATGTGTTTCTTGCTTGTTTGGCTGCAGATATGACTGCCAGACGACTGCAGATACTGACTGTTATGTCTCGACTGACTGTGCCAGATCACTCTCACCACCACCACCACCGCCACCACCATCACCCTCACCCCCCTCGACCACCCCCCCCTTCGCCTCCACCGCTGCAATCACCGCGTCGTGCACCCGCAGGTTCTCCGCGCCGCTCAGCGACCGCGCCACCAGGCTCTCGTGCCGCTCGCGCACCAGCTCCCGCATCGCGTGCACCAGGAACCCGGCCGCCACCTCGACCGCCCACCCGTCCGGCAGCAGCGCCAGCACGTCCGCCACGTCGAAAAAGGCCGCGTGCCGCCCCAGCAGCGCCCCCGTCTGCGCCACGCGCTCGCTCACGTCGTCCAGCGCCAGGAACGCCACCAGCAGCGACCGGAACAGCCGCGCCTGCACCGCCGGCGTCGGCAGGCTCGCGCGCCGCGGCGGCGGCGCTTTTCTGCTGCTGTTGCTGGCGGCCGTGGTCCGCTGGCCCTCTGTGCCGCCGCCGCCCACGACGCCGTACAGGCTGGCGCCGCCGCGCAGGCAGTACTGCACGGCGGTGTCGTAGTCGCCGAGCCCGTGCACCAGCAGCCGCAGCGCGTCCTCGTGCTGGCGCTCGCGGCTGTGCAGCAGGATGGTCTCGGGGACCAGCAGGTGCTCGGCGTCCGCGCCCAGCGCTTCGGCCAGCCGCGCCCGGATCGCCCCGACGTCGTACGGGTACGGCCCCCCCAGCAGCTCGAGCAGACGCAGCCGGCTCTGCCACACGGCATCGCCCGGCGGCGCGTTGT
Source organism: Ceratocystiopsis sp. VPRI43766 (assembly GCA_019925685.1). Classification (NCBI taxonomy): domain Eukaryota; kingdom Fungi; phylum Ascomycota; class Sordariomycetes; order Ophiostomatales; family Ophiostomataceae; genus Ceratocystiopsis; species Ceratocystiopsis sp. VPRI43766. Next base: position 58,230 of record JADHKF010000026.1, read on the forward strand.
CGACGAGGAACTGGTGGAACGTCGGCTTGGGCGGCCGCAGCGCGCGGTACGCCTCGTACGACGCGGCCATGGCATCCCGGGCCTCGGGCGACGCCCGCAGCGCGCGCGTGACCGTGTCGACATAGTGCGCAATGAGCTCGCCGACGTGCACGGCCCGGTCATTGTCGTCGCCGTCGCCGCCGTCGCCGTCGTCCCGCTCGAACACCAGGTACGCCAGGTACGCCTCGACGGCGCCGCTGTCCGCGGCATGCTTGCGCAGCAGCGGCAGCACCTCGGCCGGCGTGAACGGCCCGCCGGCAACGCGCGCGGTGCGGTCGGCAAACACGGCAACGGCCAGGCGCGGGTTGCGGCGCGCCAGCCACAGCGCATACTCCTGCACCAGCGCGCGGCTGCTGATCTTGGCCAGGTACTCGCGGATGCGCTGCTCGCCGCTGGCCGGCGCCAGCTCGCCGCCGTCGTCGCGCGCGCCCTCGACAATGCGCCGCCACGTCGCCAGCACCGCGCCCGCCTGCTTGCGGCTCTGGTGCAGCCGGCTCAGCACAAACAGCCGGTGGTGCGCCTCCAGCAGCGCCACCGCCCGCTCAAAGCACGCCACGCCGCGGTCCACCACCGCGTACAGGTCTGCCCGCACCGACCCGGCCCGCACCGCCACCAGCCCGCGCGGCGTCGCCCGGTCCAGCTCCAGCAGCACCGCCAGCAGCGCCGCGTCCACCGTCCGGAACACGTCCGCCTCGTCCGCCACGCTGCCAAAGCCCTTCTTCTTGCGCCACGCCAGCAGGAAGCGCCGCAGGAACTGCAGCAGCTGGGGGGACCGCTTTGCCAGGCCGCCGCCGTCGTCGTCGTTTGCCGGCGGCTGCTGCTGCTGCTGCTGCGCAACAAACGCCTCCACCACCGCCTTGATCCCCCCAAACACCCAGATGCCCTTGCGGCTCTGCACCACCTCCTCGCGCACCCCCGGCACCAGCGACAGCACCACGCGCGGGTCCAGCGCGCCGTCGAGCAGCACGTCCGTCAGCGCCGTGATCTCGGCCTCGGAGAACGCGTCGCCACCCCGGGTTGTCCGCCCCTCCAGGCCCAGCAGGCCCATGAACAGGAGCACGCCCGCGCGCTGCTGCACGTAGCTGAACGTCACAAACTCCAGCTCCGTGCGCGCCTCGCGCCCGCGCACCGCGCCCAGCACGGCAAACACGCGCCGCCGCGCCTCGGCCGTCGTCGCCGTCGCGAGGCCCGTCTCGTTCTCTGCCGCCGCCGCCGCCGCCGCCGCCAGTTCCAGCCCCGCCTCCAGCTGCAGCACCAGCGGGTTGCGCATCGCCCACCAGATCCGGTCGCCCGACCACACCGCCAGCCGGCCCGTCGTCTTGGCCAGCCGCGTGGCAAAGATCACCTCGGCGCGCAGCCGGCCGGCGTCCTCGTCGTCGTCGTCGTCGGCAGCTGCGCCAGTCTCAGCCGGTTGTGTTGCTGTTGTGGTGGGCGCCGCCGGCAGCGCAAACCGCCGCTGCGCCAGCCGGTCCACCATCTCGCGCACGACGGCTTCGTGCGAGCCCAGCAGCGACGCCACGCCCACCGGCTGCCCACGCGCCCCCTCGTCGGGCGATGATGGCGGCGGCGGCTCCAGCCAGAACTTGACCGGCTCGTCCTCGCCCATGTTCACGTCCCAGCGCTGGATCTCGAGGCCGTACCGCAGACTGCTGCTGCCGGCCTCGCCAGCACTGGTTTTGCTGCTCCGGCTGCTGCTCCGGCTGTGCTTGCTGCTGCTGCGGCTGCCGTGCTTGCTGGCCTCGTCCGAGCCATCACTTCGGGCCATGGATGCGAGCACATACCCGTCTTCCTTGCCCTCTTCGCCGTCTACGCCGCCACCGTCGCCACCGCCCGATGCCGAAGGGTCGTTGCTGCCGCGGCCGCCGTCCACGACCACGCTGAGCGGGTACCGCGCAAACTCGATCGTGGGCCGCGTCGGGTCGCCGTCGAGGTTGACAAACATGCCGATGCCCGGGTCGGCCGGGCTCGTGCCCGTCACCAGCAGAAACTCTTCGGCTGTTGGCGACGCAATGTGCGGCTTCAGCCGGCCCACGGCCGACGGCTTCTTCGGCGGCGCCGGTGGCGGCGTCGACGTCGTGCGCGGCGTCATGTCCGCGCTGACGGGGCGCACCCGCTGGCCCTCTGCCAGTGCGGTGGCCGGGTCGGCTGCGGACGGTGTGGCGTCCGCTGCTGTCGCATCTGTGCTGTCTCCGCCCTTGGGCGGTGGTGGTGGCGGCGGCGGCGAGGCCGGCGTCCCCCGGGAAGCGGAGAGGATGCTGCTGCTGCCGAGGCTGGTGCTGCGGCTGTGTTGCGCGCTGTGCGGCGCCGGCACGGCCAGGGCGGCGGAGCCGGAGCGGGTGTGGGAGGACGTTGCCGCCGACGGTGCCGCCAGCGACGAGCTGCGCGACAGGCTGGTGTCGCCGGCGCTGGCCTGCAGGTCCTGGACCTGGCCGACGGCGGCGCCCGGCTGGGGCTGGTCGAGCGAGGAGATGGTCATGAGCGGGATCTTGAGCTGGTGCTCGACGTGGACGAGGGCGTAGCTGCGGGCGTCGGCAACGCAGGCGATGGCATCGTGGCGCGCCGACAGGATGCTGGCGGCAAACTCAATGTTCTTGACGGCGCGGGCCTCGTCGCCGATGCGCACGACCTGCAGGCGGCGGTGCAGCGACAGCAGGATGGTGACGCGCGGGCGGTCGCCGTGCGCGGCGTCCTCGGCGAGGTCGACGCCGCCGATCCAGTTGCAGTTCTTGACCTCGCGGAACACGGGGCTCAGCTCCGGCAGCGAGTAGAAGGTGGCCGTCCAGTTGCACAGCACGCACGCCTTGCCCACGGGCGGAAGCAGCACGATCTGCTGCACGCCCGGCCGCGCCGGGCCCGGCGGGTTGGCCGGCTCCGTAAAGGGCGGCGCCAGCCGCGACGCCAGGATGAACGAGCCGGCGTCGTCGGGGTCGGCCGGGTCGGGCGGGATCTGCACAAAGTGCAGCAGCTCCGCGGCCGACGTGCCCACGTACAGGTTGCCGTCGTAGTACTCGACGCAGTTGATCTGCACGGCGCCGTCGCCGCCGCCGTCGGCCGACAGCGGCACGGCGTCCAGCAGCGAGCGCAGGACAAACGGGCCGGCCTCGAGCGCAGGGGCCAGAGGCAGCCGGCCGCCGGGGCGAGCGGCACCCGCCGGGGGGGCCATGAAGAGGCGGGGTTTTTATATGCTGTAGGCCGTGTGTGTGAACCAAAAGTCGAGGGCAGAGGCGACGGTGGTGTCGAGCAGAAGGACAAAAGGAGAAGAGATCACGACGAGGAAGCTCGAGAATTCGTCATGAGAAGCGGTCCATTTGGGCGGGATGGCCGCTGTGTGCGAGTCGTCGTGTGGGCAGTTTGTCGTGCAGGCTCAGCAGTCAAAGAAGGGCCAGAAGCAATGTCGCCAGCCGCCAGTGTCGTGGCCGTCGTTGTCGTGTCGTGTCGTGTCGTGTCGTCGGAAGCTCGTATCAAGTGGCTTGGTATCACGGCTCCACTACGAGCACGGAGCGATACAGGGAGCTCCAGCGCGCTAGGCGCTATACGAGGTTTAGGTAACGCCCCGGAAAGTACATACCCAATGGGCCAACTCGCCTGCATTCTGTCCTGTCCGAGCAGCGTCACCATCGCCATCGTCCTTTCGACAGCCGACCCATCTCCGCCCTGCACGCGCCTTTTTGATACCCCCTGCTTTTTCTGGCTGCTTTCCTACAGCTCGAGACGGTTTGGTTTGCGGCACGCGGTGAGCGATGGCCGACGCAGACGTCGTGGCCCCTGGGGCCGAAGCCGCGTCGACGGGCAGCGATGGTGCTGCGGACACGACGCCGGCAGCGCCGGGGAACAAGTTCCAGAGCGCGATTTCCGCGTGGCGGAGTAGGTGTTTACTGACTCGGAGCTTTTTTGTTGGGCTTGCTGACACCCCCAGACGTCGACCTGACAACACTCGTCTCGAACCTGGACAACACGGCATCGGACATTGTGACGTACCAGCGCGACTCGACGGTGCAGCGCAAGGACCTGGCGCAGAAGACCAAGGACTTCCGCAAGCTGGACGACGCGGGCAAGCTGGCAGAGGTCAAGGGCCTGCTCAAGGCGTACCAGACGTTTATCGACCTGTTGACGAACCACTCCAAGGCGGTCAACTCGGCGTTTGTGCAGACGTACAACGCGCTGGCAGAGGCGCCGGACCCGTACCCGCTGCTGGAGGCGTCGGTGGACGCGATGCTGGTGGCGGAGGACACGCTGCCGCGGGTGACGGAGGAGAACGCGCACCTGCAGCGGTCGGTGGCGACGCTGACGACGCAGCTGGAGACGGCCGAGGCCAAGCTGCAGGCGGAGGCGGCGGCGCGGCGGCAGCGCGAGGAGGCGCTGGAGAGCCGGGTGCGCGAGGTGGAGCAGTCGTGGGCGGCGGTGCTGGCGGAGAAGAAGGAGCACTGGGAGGCCAAGGAGCGGGCGTACGAGGAAAAGGCCGAGAGCCAGGAGCGGCTGCTGAGCGAGCTCAAGGCCAGCTACGAGGTCAACCAGCGGCTTGGAAAGGGTGGTGATGGCAGCGGCGGCGGCAGCGGCAGCGGCAACGGCAACGGCGACGACGGCAGCGGCGACACGGACGCCGGGCAGCAGCAGATGGCGCGGTTCCGCAGCGTGGAGCTGGAGATGGTCAACTCGGACCTGGAGCGGACGGCGGCGCGGCTGGCGGAGGTGGAGGCACGCAACGAGCAGCTGGTGCTGGCGCTGGCGCAGGCCAAGTCGACGACGGGTGACGATGGTGCTGGTGCCGGCACGGGCACGGGCACGGGCACGGGCACGGGAACAAGCACAGCCGGCACATCCGTGGAAGACGACCCTGCGTACGTGCAGGTGCTGTCGCAGAACTCGTCGCTGGTGCGCAAGCTGGACGCGAGCCGGGTGGAGAAGGAGACGCTGAAGCGCGAGTGGGAGGGCAAGCTGCGGGGGCTGACGCGCGAGGTGGGCCTGCTGCGGGAGGAGCGGGAGGCGCTGCGGGCCAAGGTGAAGCGGTGGAGCGACTACGAGGAGGTGAAGCAGGAGCTGGAGGTGCTGAAGAGCATTGAGTTTTCGACGGGCGACGACGACGAGGCGGACGGCGGAGGCGGCGCGGGCGCGGACGCTGGCAACACGGCGACGAAACCGAAGAAGAGCGGCGACAGCCTGGAGCAGCTGCTGCTGGCGCGCAACAAGAAGCTCAACGAGGAGGCGACGATCCTGCGGGTGTCGCACCAGGACCTGCAGGCGCGGCTGGGCCAGCTGGAGACGGCGCTGGCGCAGCGCAGCGCGGACGCGGAGCGGCTGCAGAAGCTGGTGGAGAAGCTCGAGAACGACCTGGCGACGGTCGAGGCCGAGGTGCCCAACACGTTCCTGCCGTCGTCGGGCGCGTCGGTGGCGGGCACGTACGTCAGCCGGTACGCGCCGACGGGCAGCCGGCGCGGCGGCGGCGGGCGGTCGACGTCGCCGACGTCGTCGATCATCAGCGGGATCGATCCGCGGTATGGAGGCGGCGGCAACGACCAGCCGATGGGCGGCGGGTCGGGCATCCTGCCGATGATCACGGCGCAGCGCGACCGGTTCAAGAAGCGCATCGGGCAGCTGGAGTCGGAGCTGGCGGACGAGCGGCGCACGGTGTCGCAGCTGCGGCAGGAGATTGCGGCGCTGCAGCGCGACAACCTCAACCTGTACGAGAAGACGCGGTACGTGTCGAGCTACAGCCGGGGTGGTGGTGGTGGTGGTGGTGTCGCCGGAAGCAGCAGCCTGTCGTCGGCGTCGGCGTCGGCGTACTCGGCCAGCCCTGGCGGCGGCGGCGGCACCTCCAGTCGACACGCGGCCTCAGCGTACGGCGGCAGCGCCCACGACGGCGGGCTCGACCGCTACCGCAAGGCGTACGAGAGCAGTTTGTCGCCGTTCCAGGCGTTCCGCGGGCGCGAGTCGGCGCGCGCGTACCGGCGCATGTCGCTGCCCGAGCGCGTCGTGTACTCGATCACGCGCATGGTGCTGGCGACGCGCACGAGCCGCAACCTGTTTGCGGCGTACTGCGTGGCCCTGCACGTCGTCGTCTTCCTGTCGCTCTTCTGGCTCGGCAGCGCGGACGCGGAGCGGCACGTGACCGCGGGGTCGGCGGCGGCGATGGCGGCGGCGGCGGCGGCAGCGGGGGCCGGGCCAGGCGCCGGGGGAGGAGCAGGGGCAGCAGGGGCGGCAGTCCCAGGAGGAGCTGGAGCAGGAGCAGCAGGAGCCGGGAGTGGTGCCGGCTGGCAAGAAGAAGGCTTTGGCCATTGAGCGTTTGCTGTACGATAATACCAAGGACAGACTGCATGGACGGGACTTTTGCATTATCCTATCTACAAAGGACTCTCTCCGCACGTACGCTGGAGCCGCCCGGCAACGCCATTTCAGAAACCGGACAGCGACAGCCAATCGTCCCGGCCAGCCAGCGAGCGCGAGCGGTTCGCCAGCCGCTGCAGCGGAGCCCTGGGGCTATTTTTGGATGCGGCGGGACGGTCACGTGCGGATGATCCACGCGCGGGCGTAGCCGCCAGCGCTACAGGAGAAGTGGGGTTGCCAACGAGATGGCTCAATGGGAGAGCATACGCTGTATCTTGCGCCGTATGAATACAGAGTACAGCGAAACGACAGTCACCGCGCGTCTACTGTGTCTGTATGCAGCCTTGGCATGATGTTTGTTTGTCGTATCGAGATGCCAAGCAAGTGGCACATCGTATTGATCGGCCTCGTTTCTTCTCTTTAACCTTTTCTTTTTCAAAGTAGATTAATTTCTTTTTCCTCTTCTTTTCCTCTTCTTTTTCTCTTTTCGTTTCCCCCTTCTTCCTGTAAGAACGCTTCCTTCTAGCGGCCAACCAGGCCCCGCCCTGCCCGGCTGGCCCTCCCATTTGCTGCAGCCGCGGCGCTTGTAGCCGCTCGGAGCAGGGGTCCCTGTCGTCCTGTCGTGCACCCACCCCCGGCTGGGCCGCTGAAAACGGCCGCGTCTGGGCCCGGCGAGGCGCCCGCGGCAGCCGCTGTGGACGTAAAAAAAGAACTGTGGACGGCGGGCGGGCAGGCTAGCGTGGCATGGTGCACGCGGTGCAGCTGAGGCTGGGGATCGCCCAAGCGAAGATATATCTGGGGGCCGTCTCGAGACGATGTTGTTTGCATCTTCATCTTTGTTTCTGTTTCTATTTGTCTGTCTGCTTCATAACGTTTCTTTCTTCCTTCTTCTTACTACGTTTATTTTCTCTTCCTGGGCTGGCTCCATTCTTTGATTTCTTTGTTTACTTTCGTCCTCACCATCACCACATCATCACCACCACCACCACCATGCACGCCTCACTCCTCCTCCTGGCCTCGGCCTCGGCCGTCTTTGCCTCGCCGTCCTACGTCAAGCTCACAAGCGACAACCCGCTGCCGGGCGCCGTCGATGCCGTCTCCGCCTACTTTGACCTCGTCGCCGAGAAAGTCCAGGCCGCCCGCATTTCCCTGCCCGGATGCGATCTCAGCAACGCCGTCTTTCCTGAGAACAGTACGTCCTCTTTTCATCCTTTTCTTCTTTTTTTGCATCCCCTCTGACCGCCAGCCGTCTCGCCCGCCCTCCCTCCCCCCTCCGAGGGCCTCGTCCTCCGCCACGTCGCCATCGGCCGCGGCACCCAGAACTACACCTGCGACCTGACCAACGCCACCGCCGTCCCCGCCGCCGTCGGCGCCGTCGCCACCCTCTTCAACGCCTCCTGCGCCGCCGCCGCCTACCCCGACCTGCTCGACGTCCTGCCCCGCGCCGCCCTCGCCTTCAACCGCTCCGACGCCGACGCCGCCGTCCAGGACATCCTCGCCGCCTTTGGCGCGCCGCTCTACCCAACCAACCTCGCCCCCAGCGGCCACCACTACTTCCTCGACAAGACCACGCCCTTCTTCGACCTCGACGCTCCCGCCCCGGCCGTCCAGCTCGGCACCGCCGCCTGCGCAAAGAACAACACCCAGGCCGCGCCCAAGTCCGCCGACGATGCCGCCACCACAACCACTACTTCTGTTGCCGCCGCTGCCGTCAACGTCGGCCAGCAGGGCGAGGCCGCCGTGCCCTGGCTCAAGCTCATCGCCAAGACCGGCGCCAGCGCCAGCATGCAGGAGGTCTACCGCCTGCAGACCGTCGGCGGCAGCGCCCCGGCCACCTGCGCGGGCATGCCCGCCGCGTTCACCGTGCAGTACGCGGCACAGTACTGGTTCTACGGGAGTGCATAGGGTCTCTTTTCGGTTTTTGCTTCGGGTTCAATTGCTTGGCTTGTGGTCTTGATGGTCTTGATGGTCTTGATTTTTCTGGGTAATATGGGCTGGACAGGATGACTTTTTCTTTTCTTTTCTTTTCTTTTTTTTTTCTTTTTTTCTCTTTTTTTTTCTCTCTTTCCTCTTTCTCTTCACTCATAGAAGGTACGGCGTTCGGTCACCCCCTGTCCAGAGACTTGTGCCTGTGCTGAAATGACTGTATTTTGTGTTCCGCCCTTCTCCTGCTCGCCACAAATGCTAAACGCAATAGACATTATACCAAGCAATGTACACGTCTCCGCCGTCTCTATCGTCTGTTCCCTGTCTCCGTCTCTCGACTGAACTGTGCCTCCTGCAACGACATCCCTCATAACGGCTCCGTCCAGTTCACCTGCTCCAGCACCTGCTCGCCCGTTGCCTGCGTAAAACCAATGCGCAACCGTAGACGAAGTGCCTGTAATGTTAGCAAAAAACGAAGAGAAGAAAACAAAAACAAAAAAAAGAAAAAGAAAAAAAAAAAACTCACCCCCTTCACGCCAACCACCCGCATCACCTGCGTGGCCTCCTGCCCCGGCGCCAGGTTCGGCGACGAGATTGCCAGCAGCTGCAGCTTCTGCGACTTGGGCACCGCCGCCTGCAGGCCCACGCCGCCCACGGCTGCGCCGCCCACGTTCCGGAACCGCGCCGTCGCCTGCACGGCGCCCTCTGCGTTCCGCTGCGTCGCAATCGTCACCTCCAGGCCCTTGCCGCTGTAGCACGGCGCACCCGCCGGCGCCGCGGGTGCTGCCGTCGGTGCCGGTGCTGCCGGCGCGGGCGACGGAGCTGCCGAGCCGAAGAGATCCATGGGCAGCCCGCTGGCCATGGCCGGCGGAGGTGTCGGTGTCGCTGCCGCCGTTGCCGTTGCCGTTGCCGTTGCCGTCGGGGCCGGAGACCCAAACAGATCCATGATCGCCGACATGTTGGACGACGCCGATGCCGCCGGAGGCGGAGACGCAGCCGACGACGGCCCGCCGCCGCTGAGAATGTCCGCCAGCAGGTCCGCGTTGTGGGCCGGCGCGCCGTTGGTCGGCGACGCCAGCGCGGCCGGCGCCGTGTCGCCCATCAGGTCCAGCAGCAGGTCCTGCTCCGTCGGCTTGACCACGCGCGACCGCCGGTTCGCCGCCTTGTTGCCGCCCTTCTTGGCCGGCCCCGTCGCCTCGCCCAGCACCCGCGACGTCTCCGTGATCTGCGGCGCCGGCATCTTCTCCAGCACGCCGCGCCGGATCTGGTCAAAGCCAAACAGGTTCGTGTACTCCACCGCCCGCTGCTGCACCTCCACGTCCAGGTTCGTCTCGTTGGCCGCCAGGATCCGCCGCACCCGCTCGATCTGCGCCGGCTCCGTCAGCCGTGTCGTCAGCTTCATCAGCGCCGTCATAATGTACTCCGTCGTCACCTGCGTCGCGTAGCTGCTGTTCAGCACCCGCGAGAACAGCGTGACCACGTCCTCCTCCCGCACCGGCCCGGCCACCGCCTCGTCTTCCGCCGCCGCCGGCCCGCCCTCGTCCGATGCGCCCACCAGGCTGCCGCCGTTGCCGCCCCGCAGCAGTGCGTCGCCGTACTCGCCAATCGACCACGCCGCCGCCAGCGTCAGACTCTCCTGCGTAATGTCCTTCTTCAGGCTCGCGTACAGCCGCTGCACCGCGTACGTCTGCAGCTCCGGCGTCGTCGCCACCAGCCGGATAAACGACGACAGGATCTGCTCCTTGACGTAGTTGCCCGCCAGGAACAGCACCCGCAGCATCGTGTCCACGTGCCACCGCTTGTTCGGTGCGTACTTGTCCGCCGCAATCCCGATCTGGCTCGTCATCGTCGGCTTGAACTCGTTGTCCGCCGTCTCGAGGAAGGCCAGCAGCTCGCGGATCAGCACCCGCACGTTGCTCTCGTTGATCAGCGTGAAGCTCAGGTCCAGCGCCCGCCGCCGGATGCTGATGTCCGGGTCGCGCAGACAGTCCAGGATCGTGCTGCGGTGCCGCTGCACCGCGTTCGGCTCAATCGCCACCACCTTGACCAGCGTGTTAAGCGCCACGTAGCGGATGTTGTTGTCGCGGTTCGCCAAAAACTTGCCCAGGATGTTGACCCCCATCACACGCAGGCCCGAGTACGCCTCAATGTCCAGGACCGTGCGCACCGCCTCGTACAGGATCGAGTTGCCCACGTTCTTGGACGCGTCCGTGTTGGTCGCCACCAGCGCCAGGATGTCGTTGATCTGCTCGCTGGCCTTGGCGTCGCCGCGCGCCAGCACCCGCAGCAGGTGCAGGATCTTGACCTGCAGGAACGGGTCCGTGATGCCCGTCACGTCGTGCTCGGGCGAGTAGCCCGACGTGGCCAGGCCCTTGAGCGTCCGCACCAGCGCCGGCACAAACGGCCGGAACGTCTCCACGAGGCCCTCCTCGCCGCCCTCCTCCTCGTCCGCCTCGCACAGGTTGATCACCAGCGTCAGCCCGCACAGCAGCACGCCGTGGTTGCGGTCCGACAGCAGGTCCTTGGCCTTTTCCACAAAGTGCTCCTGCAGGTCCGGCACCTTGCGGCATATCCGCATCGCGCACAGCGCCGCCTTTCGCCGGATGTACGGGTTCGACGTCGACACCAGGTTCTCCACCTCGGCGAACAGGTCGCGCGACATCTCCACCGACGCAATGTTGCCCAGTGTGCAGAGCGCCAGGCCCACGACGTACTGGTTCGGATGCGACAGGTCACTGGGTTGTTAGCACGACGGAAAGAGCGTGATGCACACAAACTGGATACGCACTTCTTCAACGAGTTGGTCACCAGCGTCAGCACCTCCTGGTTCTCGTCGAGCAGCAGACTCGTCGCCAGGTGGCCCAGCCGCTTGTCGGCAAACCGCGGCGACGCCAGCAGCTTGAGACACTCGATCTGGCCAAAGTGCGTGCGCTCGCCCAGCGTGAACAGGTACAGCAGCTTGGCCACGTTGTTTATCCGCACGTTGTGGTTGTGGCTCTCTTCGCGGAAGCTGGCGCGGATCGCCGCGCTCTCCTTCTGGATCACGGCGCGTTCGTCGGCGATCGTCTTGGCCGCGCGCACGTTGCGGATAAACTGCTTGACTGGGCGTCTGTCAGCGGCGGGCAGCTCGCACACAACACAAATGCCAAGACAACAGACAGGGAGCACTTACGGGACGCCATCGTCGCGGGCTTTCAGAGGGAACAACTCCCCTCCCGTTGTTGTCCTTTTGTCTGGCAGCGTGGGATCGTGGGCGAGTGGCTCCGATGCAGGATGCGTTGGTGCGGTTGCAGACGTCGTCCCGGGGGAAGAAGGCGTGCTGAGGTCGGCGGTCGTTTTGGAGACGTCGCCTGTTGTGTGTGGCTCTTTCAGGGATCTTCAGGGAGAGCGAGAGAGGGCGGGGGCTTTTCCAGACCGCTCAGCTCAGGGGCCCCAATTCGACTGGTGGGGTGCCTGCTCGGATTGGTGCATGTCAGGTGACCAGATTTTAGACGTTCTTCGGACGACGGCAGGCGTCTTCCGCGACACAACCTCGACGACAGACAGCAACGTTCGCACCACAGTTCATCCAGCAAATCTCGCTCAGCATTCTTTCAAGATGCCCAAGGCAGAGGTTGGGTCCGTCAAGCACCTTAGCAAGCAGATCAAGGCCCGCGGGCTGACTCGTATGTTCTTTCGCATCACCCTCTTCTTCTCTTCTCTGTTTCCTTGACATCGACTGACCTCCCCAGGCTTGCGATGGTACTGCCAGGTCTGCGAGCGCGGCATGCGCGATGAAAACGCATTCAAGCAGCACACCCTCAGCGAGAGCCATGTGCGCAACATGCTGGCCGTCGGGTCCAACCCGCAAAAGGTCATCAACGAGTACTCGGACCAGTTCCTCAAGGACTTTTTGCAGCTGCTGCGCACCGGCCACGGCGAGAAGCAGGTGCAGATCAACCACTTCTACCAAGAGTACATTGCGCGCCGCGAGCACATCCACATGAACGCCACGCGCTGGTCCACGCTGACCGAGCTGGCCAAGTACCTCGGCCGCGAGGGCATCTGCCGCGTCGAGGAGAACGAAAAGGGCATCTTCATCTCGTGGATCGACACGTCGCCCGAGGCGCTGCGCCGTCAGGAGGCGCTGCGGCGCAAGGAGGCACAGGACCGTGGCGACGAGGAGTGGGAGCGGCGCATGCTCAAGGCGCAGATTGAGCGCGCCGAGCGCGCGGCCCAGGCACGGCGGGCCGCAGGCGGCGCAAACGGCGAGGCCAGCGGCAGCGGTGCCGACGACGATGATGATGACGAGGAAGCGCGCGAAAAGAAGTATCTCCTGCAGCGCGCAGAGGGCGAGAAAATCAAGCTGTCGTTTGGTGTGGGCAGCTCGAAACAGCAACCGGCAGCAGCAGCAGCAGCGGCAGCAGCAGCAGCGCCTGCACCAGCAGATCCGGTGGCAGCAGCAGAGTCTACGGACGAGAGCAAACCAGAGGAGCCAAAGGCGCCTGCAGCAGAAGGCGAGGACAAGAGCCTGCTGGACAACCAGACGTCTGCGCCGACAGCAGCTCCTGCAACAGCTCCAGAAACAGCTCAAGCTGCCCCCAAGCCCGTGTCACTCAAGCTGGGTGGCCTGAGCAAGCCGCAGCCCAAGAACGTGTTTGCGGCGGCGAAGAAGAATGCGCTGGCCAGCGGCGGCGGCGCGAAAAAGATCGAGGTGCCCAAGAAGATGAGCGAGGCCGAGCGCATCATGAAGGAGGAGATGGAGCGGAAACGCGGCCGGTCGTCGGGGGGCGGCAGCGGAAGCATAGGCTTCAAGTTTGGGGGGCCGCCACCGGCGAAGAAGCCGCGGATGTGACGACTGGAAAGGGGGTACTTTTTGCTTTTTTATTTACGGGCGTTCGGATCAGGACCGTGGCGGGATACCATTTTGGACGGGATAGACAGTTTATTTGTGCATGGAAATCAAAGTTGGATTTGTTGCTTTTTACCAAGACGAACCACACGAACCAGAACAACGCCACGCTGCTGGAGGCCCATCTTTGCCAGCAGACCTCGAAACGCCAAGACCAAAGAGTCGACGAAGAAACAACCGAAACAGAAAAAAAAGCAAATAGATCGCTCGCTTTGCACAGAACGCAGAAGCCCTTATTCGGCCTCGACAGCGCTGCCATCGCGTCTAGTATGCAGTCAGCAAAAACACTCTCAAAAAAAAAGCCATCCACCACACGCCCACGTACGGTATGTATTGGATCCGGTGCTCCTCCTCGAGCTGGGCCCGCACGTCGTCCGGCAGCTGTCCCGACACCTTAATCGCGTACACGCCGCGGACGTAGCCGTCCAGCCGCTGCCACCGCGCCACCCACGACTTGCCGGGGCTCGCCAGCGTGATCAGCCCGTCAAAGACCTGGCTCGTGCAGGCGTCGATCTGCTCGGGCGAGCCGGCCAGGTGCAGGAACTCCTCGCAGTTGGGGCAGCCCTCTTCGCGGAAGCGCTGGTACGTGCGCACAATCGAGCACACCATGCAGGCGCGCAGGTAGCGCTGCTGGCCGGGAGCAACGTAGTTTTCGGACATTGCGAGAGAAAGGCGGAAGGGCGATGGGATGAAGGGAAGGGAGTGTCGTGGCAAAAGAGTTGGTGATGTTCTTTTTGTGCGTTGTTCCTGGGGCGAGACAATGCGGCTGCAAGAGGCTAGCGCGGTTGGCCAACACGGATATATGCATCAACGTGTCTATTCCTCTATGCGAACCGCAAATTTATAGACGACAGCTGCGACAGCTGCGACAGCTGCAACAGCGTCTCTCCTCTCTTCACAACAACCATGGCTGCCATGGGGGACCTGCAAGACACCCCGATGGCCGATGCCCTGCCGGATGGGCCATCCAAGACCAAAAACGCCCGCCGGCCGGGCGGCAAGTCCCGCGAGCTCTTCGCCTGCACCGTCCGCCAGCCGCCGTTTGCCTACGCCCAGGTCGAGGTGCTCACCAGCAGCAGCGTCACGGGCGACGCAGACGCGCTCGACGCGCTCGACGCCCTGCAGGTGCACGGCTACTGTGCGGCCGCGCTGCGCCGGTTCCTGGGCGCGACGGGCGCCGCGATGCCGCTGGACCTGCTGCAGATCGACGGGCGCGTGTTCTGGGTGCGGCTGGCGCGCGAGGACCTGAGCCTGTTTGCCGCGGCGCTGGCGGCGTGGGGCGGCAGCGGGCACGCGACGGCGCTGCGGCTGCGCTCGGCGGGCAACTGGCTGGGCAGTCTGCTGGGCCGCAGCGACGAGCAGGCGCTGTGGGATGGGTCATGAAGACGCCAAGAGACCGTTGTCGACAGACAACCATTATCCCCTTCAGCCTCTGAGGCCCGCCAGCAGCAACAGCATTCTCGCATTGCTTTCTATGTCATCTCGTCGTGTATATACAGTCATGGCGCCTGACGGAGCAATCGCCGCCAAAGAGGGGCCCCTGCACGGCAACGACGCATACGTTTTGCGGGACGATGCCAGGCCGCGATTGGGAAGGGAGGAAAAGAGGAAGGGAGGCCGTGGGCGAGAGAAGAGAGGAGGGAATGGCCATGGACAAGAAAAGAGAGGAGTCGGGAGAACGCCCGGGTGGGCGGAAGACCAGGGGGCGCAATCGGGGGGGGGGGGGGGAGGAAGAGCAAAATCAGTCGCTTGTTTGACCCAGAACAGAACGCCCAACGACAAACAAATGCCCAGGAGAATACCCGCTCCCAGAGAAGATGTGTGCCCGCCGCCAAAAGCCAAGAAGATGGAGAACATCAAACACCAGACATGAGAACACAGACACAGACACACACCACAAAGAATAAACGCCGCGCAATGAATTTTTAGCAGAAGAGAGTCCCGCCTGCTGCAGCATCCCGGTTTGTCCGGCGACTGCGCCTACAGCAGCGAGGACATCATGGAGTTGTTGACGTAGGCCTGCTGGTGTTAGTCTGGGCAGGAATAGACGCTCGGAATGAAAACGCACCATTGGACGGATGTCGGGGTGTGGCACGGCATCGAAGCGGTGGAAGTCGAGCTTGTAGTCGGAGCCAATGTTGATGTAGGCGCCGCGGTTCTCGGTCATGTCGCAGTACTTGGGAGCGGAGAAGACTGGGATTGTTAGAAAGGGGGCCAATAAGAAAAATGAGAGCAGGGGGACACCCACCGGTAATAAGCTTCCCGTTGTGCTCCTCCTCGTAGCCGTCCATGCGGACCTCGTGGCTGCGGATGATGGCGTCGAGCTTGTTCTTCTCGCAGAAGCGGGCAGTGACGTCCGGGCCGAACTGCATGCCGACGCCGCGCTTGCTGGGCCCGCGGCCGGGCTCGGTCTGGGGGTCGGTCCAGAGCATCTCCATCATGAGGCCGGACTGGCCCGGCTGGCGCTGCTTGTGGCGGTTGAGCTTGCGGATGTCGTCGAGGGTGACGTTGTCGTCGGAGAAGAGGCCGCCGTGCAGGACCAGGTACTTGGTGCCGATCAGGGTGGCCAGGGGCAGGGCGCTGAAGCTCTCGGAGAAGAGGCGGAAGACGCGCTCGTTGTACTTGGCCTTGCACTCGCCCTCGAAGCCGTAGGCGCGGTTCATGTCGTCGGTCTCGTGGTTGCCGCGGTTGAGGAAGAAGCCGTGCGGGCGCAGCCACTTGTAGGCGTACAGCAGCAGCGCAATCTCGGTCGACCACGAGCCGCGGTCGACAAAGTCGCCGTTGAACAGGTACCAGTGGTCGTCGGCGGGCGCGCCGTTGAGGCGGAACAGCTCCATCAGGTCAAAGTACTGGCCGTGGGTGTCGCCGCAGACGGTCAGCTGGGTGCCGGGCGGCACGGCAACCTCGACCATGGTGGGCTCGTCGTAGACAATCTGCTTGACGGCCAGCACGATCTGGTAGACGTACTTGCGGTGCAGCTTCTTGCCGTTCTTGAAGCGCTCCGTCATGTCGTCGATGAACTCCTGGGTCATGTGGTCGCCCAGGCGCACGCCGTCGTAGGCCGGCTCGACGACCATGGAGTCGATGTCCAGGCCGTCGGCGGCCGACTCGGACTCGTTGACCTCGATGGCGGCAAAGAACTGCTGCTGCTGGACGACCTTTTTGCAGTCGGCCAGCTTGATCTTGGCATCGCGGTTGCCGGGGTCCAGCTGCACGCACGTGCGGAAGTCCTGCAGGGCGTCTTTCGGGTGGAGAATGGCGGCATTGGCCATGGCCCGGCGGTAGTAGGCCTGGTGGTCAGCAACAGTACTTTCAACAAGGTCACAGACAGAGTGAACGCACCTTGACAAACTTGGGGTCCAGCTCGATGGCCTTGGTCGCATCGGCAATAGCATAGCCGAACGCCTCGGTCTTGAGGTGTGCCTGCGCGCGGTTTGCGTAGAAGGTCGGCTGTGTGCTGTCCAGCTCGATGGCCTTGGTGTACAGTTCCACGGCGGTCTCCCAGTCGTGCTTGAGGAAGGCTGCGTTGCCCTCGTTCTTGAGGGCCACGGCCTTTTCGGCGTCGGTGGTCATGGCGGGGATGGGGGGGGGAGGGAGAGAGAGGGGAGGGGGAAGGGTATAAGTAAGAGAGGGGAGGAGGAGAGAGGAGAGAGAAGAGGGAATGAACACGGAATAACGTATCTGGGAGGAACACAGTCAAGCAGGCGTCCTTGAAGTCTTTACTTTTTCCGCAACGGAGCGGCAAGAACGGGACCCAGAACCTTCGAATCCGTTAGCGGGGGGCGCGACGAGGCACGCCCGGCCCCGCTTGGTGCATTTTGCCGGGGAACGGTCGCATGCACCAATCGGGGCGCGTTGCCACTCCACACGTTTGGACGAAACAGCGTTTCAGCCTCACAAACGACGACGTCTCTTTCCTTCCACACCCCACCGCCACCGCCATGGACACGCCAACGCAGGCCGCCAGCACGGCGCTGGCGCGCAAGCGCACCGACACGGAGCTGATGCCGCCGCCGCCGCCGGCGAAGCGCATTGCGCGGCCCAAGACGGTCCTGGACGAGGACACATACGCGGACGGGCTGTCCAAGATCATTGCGCGCGACTTCTTTCCCGGGCTGGTCGAGTCGGAGACGCAGAACGAGTACCTGGACGCGCTGGCATCCAAGGACCCTGCGTGGATTGCGAGTGCGGGCAAGCGGCTGCGCGAGGTGATGACGCCGGGTGGGCGGACGCCGGGCGGGTCACGCACCGAGCGGCGGGCGTCGTCGATGTCGTCAGCATCGTCGTTTCGGCTGGCGACACCGGCCGCCACACCTGCAGGCACACCGCGCGGCTATGCGGGGGACACGCCGGTGTCGGTGGTGTCGACATCGGCCGCTTCCACCAAGGACCGCGGCAGCAGCAAAGGCGCCGTCAGCACCAACACCAGTCTCGGCCGCTTCCAGGCCAAGTACACGAGCGAGGACAACGAGAGCTTCTACCGGCTGCTGGACAAGCAGAACCAGAAGCGGGCCGAGGCGCACGCGTGGCTGTGGAACGGCAACAAGCTGCCGTCCAAGATGCAGCTCAAGCAGAAGGAGGTGGGCGACCGGCTGCGGGCGGCGGGCCGGGCGCTCGAGGACGACGGGTTCGCGCGCGACCGGCTGGCGATTGCGGACCGCGCAGCAGACCAGCGGCCGGCGGCGCCCGACACGTGGAAGCACACGGCCAAGAGCGCGCTCATGTTCCACCCGGACAGCGACGCGGGCAGCAGCCGCGAGGCAGGCGCGGACGCAGACCCAACGTCGACGGCAGCGCCCAAGTCGATTGTCTACGCCAACACGCGGCTTCTCACAGCACAGCAGAAGCAGCAGCAGCAGCAACGCTCGGTGCCCCCGTCACCAACGCTGTCGGCCGTCCGCGACGCCATTGCCGGGCGGCCGCGGCCCGGCGACGCAGACTCGACGGTGGCCGGGTCGACGACGGGCGGCGAGACACCCAGGGTCAACGGGTACTCGTTTGTGGCGGAGGAGGAGGAGGAGGAGGATTCCTACGCAGAAAGCATGGACGCCGACAGCGCGGCGCTGGCGCTGGGCCCCGTCGACGCGACGCCCAACCCGTTCCAGCTGCAGGACAAGAGCCGGCGCGAGGGCCTGCACCACCGGATGGTGGAGCGGATTGCGCAGTCGAAGCGGACGTCGGCGCGCGTGGGATTGACGGGGCGGGCGCCGTCGACGGGGGCGCACACGCCGCTGCTGCACACGCCGCGGACGGTGCGGGGGGCGGCGGGAGCCAGTGGAAGCAGCAGCGGCGGCGGCGGCGGGCTGACGCCGGCGGGCCAGCGGCTGTGGGACAAGATTGGCGGCGGGGTGATGCGGCAGCAGCAGGACGCGGTCACGGCGTTCAACCGGCCGCAGGGGCGGGCGTCGAAGGAGAAGGGGAGCCGGCGGGCGCGGCTGCGGCAGCTGCGGGAGGCGGCGAGTCGGTGACGGTCTGATTATGATACCCTTATACTATTGCTCTATCCAAAACACTACCAAAAAAACACCACAACAAAGGAAAAATCACTCGTCCAGACGAGCCAGCGGCTTGCGCACAAAGACGCTGCGCTCCCAGCCGTCAATGTCGTCGATGCGGGTCTCGCGCACGAGCTCGTAGCGGCCGAGGCGCGGCAGGATCTTGGCCCAGACGAGCCAGTAGAGGCCGCCGGCAATGAGGATGCCGAAGCCGGCGACGCAGTGGGTCCAGTAGGGCAGGTTCTCGTAGACGCTCTGACCCTCGGACGGCGGCACAAAGGGGGCGACGATGAGGTAGATGTTGCTGAGCAAAAAGAAGAGCACGACGGGCCAGGTGGCGGTGATGGGGGGCCGCCACTGCCAGGCGGTGCGGTTGTAGTAGAGGAAGAGCAGGCCGGCGGCGACAAAGGCGTTGACAATGGCCAGCGGGTAGGAGATGAGGTTGAGGATGAAGTTGTAGGCGTCGCCGGGCGGGGGCGCGAGCATGATGACGACGGAGACGGCCCAGTGCTCGAAGAGGCCGGCGAGCGGGGCGTTGAAGGGCCGGTTGCTGGCCCAGAAGCGAGACCAGGGCAGGATGCCCTCGCGGCCGAGCTCCTGGACGAGGCGGCCCTGGGAGAAGACGACGCTGAGGACGTTGCCAAAGGCGGACAGGGCGACAAAGACGGACAGGGCGCGCTCGGCGCGGGCACCCATGACGTTGCGGAAGAGCAGGGCGGCGACGAGGCGGCCGGAGCCGACGATGTCGGCCTTGGGCACGGCGGCAAAGTAGGCGACGTTGACGAGCATGTAGAGGACGGCAATGGAGCCGATGGCGAGGGGCGCGGCGATGCGCAGGGTGCGGACGGGGTTGCGGGTCTCGCTGAGGGCGTAGTTGGCGTTGCTGTAGCCGACGTAGCTCCAGATGACGTTGTAGAGGGCGGTGACGACGCCGTAGGCGCTGCCGGTGGTGCCGTCAAAGGCGTGGCGGAAGTTGTGCGGCTTCTGGTCGTCGGGCAGCTTCACGTGGCCGGCGAGGGCGACCCAGCCGGCGACGACGATGATGAGGATGACGACGACCTTGATGCCGCCGAGCAGGTTCTGCAGGCGCAGGCCCCAGCGCAGGGCGCAGCCGTGGATGAGGAAGGCGGCGGTGATGCAGGCGAGGCCGACGCCGCGCTGGTTCCAGCGGTTGACGTCGACCTCGGCGGCGTGCAGGATGTACTCGCCAAAGACGACCGAGTTGCCGCTGGCCCAGCCGAGCAGCACGACGTAGCCGGTGTAGACGCCGGTGGCGAGGAAGCGCGGGCGGCGGTAGACGAACTCGAGGTAGTTCTTCTCGCCGCCGTTCTTGGGGATGGCGGTGCCGAACTCGAGGTAGACGGCGGTGCCGGCGGCGGCGATCAGCATGCCGGCGACCCAGATGAACAGGGCGAGCCCGACGCTGCCGGACAGGGCGAGGACGGTGCCGGGGGTGGCGAAGATGCCGGTGCCGATGACGCGGTTGACGATGAGCATGACGGCGCTGGGGATGCCGATGAGGCGTTTGTCATTGCGGGCTTGTTGGAGGCGGTCTGGGGGGCGGTCAGGAGAGAAAGGAAGGGAGAGAGAGAGAGAATCCAGGACAGTGGCGGTTGCCATCAGAAGAGAGAGAGAGAGAGTGCATACCATCATCATTCAGATCAACCGTCTTGTTGTCGGCCGTCGACGGCGGACTCTCGGTCGCCGTCGTCGTCGAGGACCGCTTCATGCGTTGCAGCAGAGTCGCCATGGTGAACACAGGGCACATGGAAGTGCATGCCGGCCGGTGCTGGCCTTCTAGAAGCGGCGTGGAACACTCTTATACACGCCGGCCCCAGCGACGGGACCAGGGCTTGGCGCATAGCTTCGGCAGAAGGACGATCCCGTCGATGGCGCAATCGCACAACACGGCGCCAAAGGCCGCCAGTACGTAATGCGTCAGGGACTGTGCCCAATGCAGAAGGTTGTTCATGGTGTAATTGGGGTGTATGATGTGGTTGTTTCTATTCTATTTCTATTTTTTTTCCTTTTGATTTTTTCTTTTTTTTTTTTCTTTTGATTTTTCTTTTGATTTTTTCTTTTGATTTTGCTTTTGATTTTGATTTAATTTTGATTTTCCTTTTTCACTCTTCAATCTTTTCATTCCTTTGCCTCTTTTATTCGACTTCTTCATCTTCTCCCTTTGTTCTAGAAAACTTCAGCCGCCAAGTGGCAATACTGACTTGAAACCATATGCCGAAATGAAACTGCGCGCCAAATCGCCCCAAAAAACCCAACACCGTCCTAAACACACACCGATCGCTCTTTCGGGCCACACGAGGCTGCACACCCGATCCACCGCCCCACTCTTCTGCAAAACCTCCACGGCACGCAACGACGCAGAATACGTAAAAACGAGACGAGCACAGAGCACGGAGCACGGGGGGCACCGGCAGAAGAAGAAAAAAAAAACACGAGTGCCGAACCGACTCACCAGAGAGGAAGCTCTCTTTTCAGCTGCCATCAACCCCCCCTCCCCCCCTGGTCAAAATGGGCTTCCTCGACCTCGCCGCCGACCTCGTCTCGGTCGCCAGTGCATCGCGTGCCGTCGCCGCCAAGACTGCGCTGCGGACGCGCCGGGTGGCGTCATCGGCCGACAGACTGCGCCCAGCATTGCCAATCGTCGAAAAGACGCAGGCAGCGAAGGGCGTGGGCAAGGACGTGGGCAAGGACGTGAGCAAGGACGTGGGCAAGGACGCGGGCACGACCGGCGACGCCGACGCGGCAGACGAGTCTCAGTCGTCTGTCAAGTCGTCGACACCACCAGCACCACCAGCACCAGAAACAAGACGGCCACACCCGCTGGACCCGCGGTTCAAGCAGCCCATTGTGCTGCCAACGCCGCCAGGCCAGCCCCCGCGGCCACGGGCGGCCCGGAGCTCGATCCTGGCGGCGGCTCTCAAGGAGGTGGAAGCAGCAGAGCCAGTGCAGGCAGTGCAGGCAGTGCAGGCAGTGCACTCGCAGCCAGTGCAGCCAGTGCAGGCAGTGCAGCCAGTGCAGCCAGTGCAGCCGCAGCCAGTGCAGCCGCAGCCAGTGCAGGCAGTGCAACCAGCAACGACAGAGAAGCCTGAGCCAGCAACGACAGACAACGCACAGGACTCTCCTGAAAACCCAACAGCACCGGAGAAACCATCTCCAGCATCCACAGCCAAGACTGCGCTCGTTACAGACACGGCCCCTGACACAGCCTCTCCCGAAGCCCCCCCCCGCGCCACCCCCCTCCGCGAGTCGGCCGTGCCCGCCTCGCGCATCAGCCGCATCTGGAACTACGGCGGCCTGGCCGCCGGCATGCTGGGCGGCGCCGTCACCGAGGGCCTCAGCCGCAGCCTCGGCGGCGGCAGCGCCCACGGCGGCTCCGTGCTGCTCAGCGCCGGCAACCTCGAGCGCCTCGTGGCCCGCCTGTCGCGCATGCGCGGCGCCGCCCTCAAGCTCGGCCAGATGATGAGCTTCCAGGACGCCAAGATGCTGCCGCCCGCCCTGCAGCAGGTCCTGCAGCGCGTCCAGGACGGCGCCGACTTCATGCCCGCCTGGCAGCGCGACCGCGTCCTGCAGCAGGACCTGGGCCCCGACTGGCGCGACCTGTTTGCCCGCTTCGACGACACCCCCGTCGCCGCCGCCTCCATAGGCCAGGTCCACCGCGCCACCCTGCGCGCCTCCGGCCAGCCCGTCGCCGTCAAGATCCAGTTCCCGGGCGTCGCCGAGTCCATCGACGCCGACATCAACAACCT
Organism: Ceratocystiopsis sp. VPRI43766; assembly: GCA_019925685.1. Lineage (NCBI taxonomy): Eukaryota > Fungi > Ascomycota > Sordariomycetes > Ophiostomatales > Ophiostomataceae > Ceratocystiopsis > Ceratocystiopsis sp. VPRI43766. The sequence goes on from JADHKF010000026.1 coordinate 80,669, forward strand.
CGGCATGCTGCTGGCCGCCACCCGCCTGCTGCCGCGCGGCCTGTACCTCGACAAGACCCTGGCCAACGCCCGCACCGAGCTGGGCTGGGAGTGCGACTACGCCCGCGAGGCCGCCTGCGCCCAGCGCTTCGCCGCCCTGCTCGCCGCCGCCGGCGAGACCAGCGAGTCCGGCCGCCCCGACGCCGTCTTCGCCGTGCCCGCCGTCTTCCCCGAGGCGTCCGGCCGCCGCGTGCTGACCATGGAGTTCATGGACGGCGTCGCCGTCACCCGCGTCCAGGGCGGCCTCTCCCAGGCCCAGCGCGACTGGATCGGCACCCAGATCCTGCGCCTGTGCCTGCTCGAGATCACCCAGTTCCGCTTCATGCAGACCGACCCCAACTGGACCAACTTTTTGTTCGACGCGCCCCGCCGCCGCCTCGCCCTGCTCGACTTTGGCGCGTCGCGCGCGTTCCCCGACGCCTTTGTCGACCAGTACGTGCGCCTGCTCGCCGCCGCCGCCGCCGCCGACCTCGACGGCGTGCGCGCCCTCTCGCGCGACCTCGGCTACCTGACCGGCCACGAGAGCCGCGCCATGCTCGACGCCCACACCCAGTCCGTGCTCACCCTGGCCGAGCCCTTCCGCGCCGACGCCCCGCCGCTCTACGACTTCCACGACCAGACCATCACCGACCGCGTCCGCGCCTTCATCCCCGTCATGATGCGCGAGCGCCTCGCCCCGCCGCCCGAGGAGACGTACAGCCTGCACCGCAAGCTCAGCGGCGCCTTTCTGCTGTGCGCCCGCCTCGGCAGCCGCGTGCCGTGCCGCGCCTTGTTTGAGGACAGTCTGAAGAAGATGGGCGTGGAGGTGTAGGCTTCTGTTCCTGCTGTAATATAGTGTAATATAATAACTCCTACCCTGCACACACCCTACCCCCGCCGCTCCGGCATCGCCTGCCGCTCCCGCACCGCTGCCTTCTTGCGCCGCCGCTCCAGCGCCTTGTCCACCTGCTGCTCCGTCATCCCCGCAAACCGCTCCACCAGCAGCCGCTTCTTCTGCTCCGACCGCTTCAGGTAGTACGGCGTCTTGCCCTGCCGCACCAGCTCCCGCTCCCGCTGCTTGTGCGCCTCCAGCACCGCCTGCGCCCGGTCCCGCTCCTCCTGCGCCCGCTTGCGCGCCTCCATCGCCCCCAGCTGCTTGCGCAGCGCCGCCACCTCTTCCTCCGCCGCCGCCGCCGCCGCCGCCCGGTTCTTGCGCTGCGCCGTCTTGCGCGCCCGCTCGGCCGCCGCCAGCTCCTCCCGCAGCTGCTGCAGCTCCGTGTCCCGGTACCCCTCCAGGAACGCGTAGTTGCGCCGCGCCCGCTGCTCCTCTGCCGCCGTCGGCGGCGCCTCCCGCATCGACGCCAGGAAAAACCGCGGGTCCCGCGCCCGCGACGACGCCGGCCGCACCGGCACCCCCGCAATCGCCGCGTCCCCGCTCGTCCAGTCCCGCCCCCGCTTCACCGGAAACCGCGCCGGCATCTCCGCCGGCGCGTGCTTGCTGCTGCGGTGCGTCTTCGGTATCTTTGGCCGGCTCGCCGCCGCCGCCGCCGCCGCCGCCTTGTCCGGCCTGCCCGCCTTCTCGTCCTTTTGCGCACCGCCTGCGGCCGCTTTGCTGCCGCCGCTCCGCGCCTGCTTGGCCTTCTCCTGCTTCTTCAGGATCTGCCCAAACGTGAGCGTCTCGGATGGCGAGGGTGGCTGCTCCTCTTCGGCGTCGTCGTCTTCGTCTTCGTCTTCATCCTCATTATCATTGTCGTCATCGTCTTCATCGTCTTCATCTGGCTCGCTTTCTGATGCAGAGTCTTGGCGTGCTGAGCCGCCGCGAATGGCGTCTTCTTGCTCGTCCTCCTCGTCGACCTCCTCGTCTGACGGCTCATCTTCGATCAACCGCGGCGCAAACTGCCGTGGCCTCCGGTGTCCGGCACCTGCGCCACGCTGTGAAATCTTTCGTTTCTTTGATTCAATGGCCATGGTGGAATATGTGGCAAGGTAATGCTCTGGGCGATGTACAGTCGTCAGGTTCTCGACATCTTTTTTTCTTTTTCTTCCTGGAAAATTTGTATTATGTAATCACGCAGCCAATCAAAGGTTCCCGATAACCCCGGCCGCATCTTATCGAATTTTTTCTCGAAGATCAACTTCCGCTCCACTGTGCAGCTCTCATTTTCTATTTATTGCCTCTTTCATGCACGTCTTCATGAACGTTGCATACGAGACTATACAGGACTGGTAGGAAGGTCCTCTACGTCCCTGTTTTTTTTTTGTCCTCTTTATTTTCATTTATCTTGATCTTTCCATTCAGTATTTCCTCTTTACCCTTTGGCTCTCTTTTGTTCTCTTTCCTTTTGCTCTCTTTTTGTTCTTTTTTTTTTTTTCTTTTCTTCCCGTCCCTGCAACATTTTCGCATGTTGCTCTCGATACCCCGCAGAGTCGTCTTTAATGCTACTGTGTCTAGACTACACATAGGACTCCTAGCACAACCAAGGAGCCCCCTCAGAGCGTTTGCCAGCGCAGCAGTACAACGTATTGACGGCGGCCGAGTGCGACTCAAGAACGCCGCCGCCATGGAGACAGAAGACGCAGCAAGGCCGTCAACAGCACACCAGACCATGCCACCGCCACCACTAGGCACATCCGCTGTCCCGTCGCCTTCGGCGTCTCCATCAGAACCCCAGGCTGTTGTCCAGATGGATCAGCTCACCGTGTCCAGCGAAGCTGCGACGTCGACGCCGGCCGCGAAGACCAGCTCGTTCGTCAGCATCAACCGCGGCAAACACATCCAGCAGGCATCTCCGGTCGGAGAGATCGACGGCAACGTCGCCCGCAACAACGCCAAGGAGAAGAATCGGAGGCGCGCCGAGAAGCGGAAGCAGCTGGCGGCCCAGGCGTCTGCTGCCGATGCCGGCGGAAGCGGTGCAGACTCGGACGGCGGAGCGCCTCTTACTGCAATGCCGCCGGCACCGGCCAAGACGGCCAAGGCGGGCAAATACAATGCGGCCAAGCGGGCGGCCAAGCGTGCCGAGTGGCGGAGCAACGACGCTCAGCGGAAGCAGCAGCAGAAGGGCCAGAAAGAGCTGAAGCAGCAGCAGCAGCAGCAGCAGCAGCAGCAGCAGCAGCCACAACAGCAGCAGAAGCAGCAGACAAAGGAGAACAACCAGGCACCCGTTCTCCAGCCGCAGCAGAAAGCCAAGCTGTCCAAGAAGAAGAGACAGCAGGAGGCAGCAGCCGCAGTAGCAGCCACAGCAGCAGCCGCAGGACAAACACCAGCAGAGCAAACACAGCCAGGGCAATCACCGCCATGGCAAACACCACCACCAGCACTTGCCGCCGCGTTTATTGGCACCCCCGCCAGTGCTCCCGCCGACAGCAACGAGTCCCTCTTCCGCCCGCGCCCGGCCACCGCCGACAAGCGCACCCGCTCGCGCTCCCCCGTCCGGCCCCCCTCGGCTGCGTCCGGCGGCGTGCCCGAGCCGACCGCCGCGTACCTCGCCGCCGCCGCCCAGGAGCCCGCCGCGCTGCCGCCCTCCGCGCCCCAGCCCCTGCTCGTCGTCATCGACCTCAACGGCACCCTGCTCTACCGCCCCAGCCGCCACAAGCAGCCGCGCCGCTTCGTGCCGCGACCCCACGCCGCCGCCTTCCTGCACCACTGCCTGCGCCACTTTGCCGTCGTCGTCTGGTCGTCGGCCCGCCCCCAGAACGTCGAGGCCCTCTGGCAGGACCTGGCCGCCATGGGCCGGCACTCCGACCAGGGCCACCCGGACGACCCGGACGCCCTGCCGCCGCTGCCGCCGCCCATCGCCGTCTGGGGCCGCGACCGCTTCGGCCTCTCGCCCGACGACTACAACCTGCGCGTCCAGTGCTACAAACGCCTGTCCACCGTCTGGGGTAGCCCCGTCGTGGCCGGCGCGTACCCGGGCCCGCCCGCCGCCGGCACCGACACCACCGCCCCCAGCAGTGCCCCCGACCACTTCACCCACGGCTGGACCCAGGCCAACACCGTCCTCATCGACGACTCCCTCGAAAAGGCCCGCAGCGAGCCGTACAACCTCATCGCCATCCCCGAGTACGCCGGCGGCGCCGAGAACCCCCCCGTGCTGTCCCTCGTCCGCGACTACTTGGATGCCCTGCGCTTCCAGCAGAACGTCAGTGCCTACATCCGCCAGAACCCGTTTCGCGTGCCGGCTGCCGGCCAGTAGAGAGACAAGGGACCAGAACCAGATGGAAGTTTAGACCAATTTTCTCACGAACGAATGACTGTGCCTTTTTTTTTAATTTGATTTTTTGATTTGTTTATTTTGCCGAGACCTCTCCCGTCTTCCCTCGCCTCCCCTTCCCATCATACGCGTCAATATGTTTAAAACATCGTAAGATGCCAGAACCTGCCTAGCGAACGCAAAGCGCAAAAAAGAAAATCGAAACGAAAGAAGAACCCGGGGGAAATCATCGCGCCCTCTACTTGAACACCTTGCCGGCGGCGTGGGCGTACTCCTTGCCGTTGACCGTCACTGGCCGGTCCCACGACCACTGCGCCTCGACGTACTCCTTGTCCTCCGCCTTGGTCGGGTCCAGCTTCGTGAAGGTGTAGCTCTCGTAGTCCGGCGCCACGTCGAACACCGGCAGGAAGTCGTCGCCGCGGATCACAAACGCACCCTCAATGACAGAGTCGTTGTTCTCGCCGTACACCGACGCGCAGCCAAACAGGTACTTGCGCGAGCCCTCCAGACGGTTGTTGAACCCGCCAATCAGGTTGTTCGACATGAACGTCATCGTCAGCTCGTCGTTGTACTTGTACTGCACCTTCCAGATCGAGTACTCGTCGAACTTGACGTTCTCCCAGAACCACTTGAGCGCCTCAGGGGTCTCGTGGTTGGAGTAGTACCGCTTCCAGTCGTCCAGCGCAAACGTCGCGCGCGGCAGCAGGTCAAGCGGGTGCTTGGGCTTCGGCGCCGGCGCATCCTCCTCCTCCGCCGCAGCGGCAGCCGCCTTGGGCGCCGCCTCCTTCTTCGGCTTGGCCGGGGCCGCCTCCTTCTTCGGCGGCACGTTGGTCAGGGCCGGCGTGTCCAGCCAGTTGACCTCCGGCGCCACGCTCTTGTACACCGGCTGGTTGTACACCGTCTCAAACCAGCGCGTGATGTTGGGGTTCTCTGCGCGCCACTTCTTGTCGAAGAAGAACTGGAAACCCCGTGCAGCAATGCCGGCGCAGAACAGGTCCGCCAGCGTGATGCGCTCGCCCACCAGGTACGTGTTGTGCAGCAGGTGCTCCTCCACGACGCTGAGCGCCTTCAGAGCCTTCTGCGACGCCTCCTCAACAGACTTCTTGTTGTAGGGGGCGTTGCCCAGGAGCGGGTTGTACCACGCGCCCATGTTCGGCAGAACCTCAGTGTTGAAGAACGAAGCCCACTTCAGGATCGAGGCGTAGCTGGAACGTTAGTTTTGGTTGCAGAACGGAGTTGAACAGAATGGGAACATACTCCTGCTTGGTCTTGCCCAGGAGGGTGGTCTTCTCGTTCTGGGAGGCAACTGTAGCGGGTCCATGTCAGCAAATTCTGTCTTTTTTACCCCTGAAAGGCAACAAATCGAGACAAAACAAGAACAGGAACAAAAAAAGAGCCCAAAGGCAACGATCAGAAGGTAGAAACCGAATCGACATAGAAATTCAGATAGGGATAACTGTTATTTTTGCTAATTCATCACGCGTTGCATGGGGTGCGTTGACTGGGGAACAGCCAGGCACCACCGGGGGTGGGAAAAACAGAACACATAGCAGCAGACGAAAGGCAAACGCAAGACAACGTACCGTAGACAGCAATGGCAATGGTCTCGTGGAGAACAAAGCCATCGGCACCAACAAAGGTCGGGATCTTGCCCAGCTTGTTGATCTTGAGGTACTCCGCGGGAGCAGTCTTGGGGACGGTCTCAACAATCTCGATGTCGAGGTTGTTGGCCTTGGCAATAGCCAGGATGCCCGTGGTGCGCGGGTTGGCCTGAAGGGAGCCGGGTTAGAGAACGGGTTGAGAAAAAGAAGAGAGCAGAAAGAGCCAGAGGGGGAGGGGGAAGAGAGAGAGAAAGAGGCAAGAAAAGGCCAGAAAAGGCCAGAAAAGACGAGACGAAAGGAAAAAGAAATCAAATACTTCAAGGGTCTACAAGCCAACTAACCTGGAAGCCGTAGATCTTTCCGAAAGACATGATGCCGAAGATGCAAAGATGCGATGCGGTATGCAAAGGGGTCGGCGTGTTGGTTTTGGAGGGGTTAACGAAGAAACGAAGAGAGAAACGCAGAAAGAGGGTGGCAGACAGTTTTTTTTTTCTTCGCTGCCCCACTCTTTCCTTTTGTCTCCACTGGCAACTCCAACCCAACTTCTTAACTTGGAAGACGGCCTTAGGCATTAACAACAACTAATATACAGTGATCGATTCCAGAACCCCTGCACCAATGGCAACTGTAGCCCCGCCCCGTGAGGGGAAACTTCCTATAAATGAGAGCAGATGCGTTCGACCACCGGCCAGCGGTAGGTTGAAGCAAACCGCATGCCGTATGATGTCCTTTTTTTTATCCCCATGCCGGTGCACCAGAAACTCCATGCTGTGAAAAGACAATCTCGTCTTCAAAGCACGCCTCATCCAGTTTTCGGAACCCGGGTGTCGCCCAACTCCAACACCAAAACAACCGTCTTACACGCGCTCAGTGCCGCTTGACAACCAAGGCACAACAAACCAGAATAAATGAAAAAAAAACAAGCCCAAGAAATTGCAATAGATCCAAGGACGTCGCCAAAAAAAAAAAAAAAAAAAATAGAAAAACATTACGAGCACGGGCTGCTGCTCGTTTTGACTCTAGCCTTGCTGAGAGCCTGAGCTTCCGGATGCCCTGTCTTCGCTCGAGTTGTGGATGTCCAAGCATTCAGTGAGAACTAGCCGGATTAGCGATTGCATCATTGGCTTCTCCTCTGAAACACCATTGGCACTTACTCGACATAATCCGTTCTTCCCAGACGCCGTACTCGTAGTCCACTAAACCAAAGCGCTCTATGCTATCACAAAGACGCACGAGTTCCCGCGCCAAATTGTGCAGGTCGGCCGACGGTATAAGGCTCTGCGACGGATGCAATTCGCCCTCAGAGCACATCAATGTCCGTTGCTTCTCGAGGAGTGCCAGCCAGGCATTGTTAAAATTTCTCCAAAGAATAAGACGCCCCTCGTATAGTTCTTCGTCGTCTGTAGTCAGGCCTATATGACAAGAGATATTATTAGTAACATACCCAGAGCCAGTCACAAAAATCAGCCATCGCAATGGAGCGTTTTTCTTACCAAGCGCCTCAACGCTCGACAAAAGCCAGTTAGATATGCCGAGAAGCGACTCCGCTGCAGGAGCAAGTGCACCGGTATTGATACCATTGAAGATTTGCCGTAGCGTTTCTCGGTAGGAAGCGAATGCGTCATGCGTGTCCGTATAGTCACCGGGCCCGGCAGTCTCTGGTGTTACAGTACCGGCGGGCTGTTCTTGGCTAGCGCCTGTAATTGAGTGCGACGCAAGCGGTTCGGCAACTGGCATTGCATCCAAGCCGCCTGTGTAACCCGAAACCAGGCCGGGTCTGCCGCCGGAGGGGTTCTGATGTTGCTGGTAGCTTGTTGACTGAGGGCCTGGCTGGCCGCCATGCATGGCAGCTGGGCCTTGAGCATCGGTCGCATAGTAAGGGGTGGAGGCCATGTCCGTCGCTATCATTGGCATGCCATTGTGCTGGCGAGGTGGAAAAGATGGACCTGTGTCAAAAACAGGTCCTTGAGCCGCAGGCTGCTGAACATTGTATATCATCCCAGGTGTCGTCGAACCGTATGCACCCACAAATCCCGGGGCCTGCTGCTGTCGTGTGTCCTGTCCATAGACAGCAGCTGGCTGGTGATAGCTCATGGAACTGCCATGTGAAGGGCCAGGTGCAAACCCGGCAGCTGACTGTGCCTGGTAGTAGCCGCCATATGCTGCAGGGCCAATGTTGCTTCCAAGCGTGCTTCTTTGGGGGTCCATCTCGGATGGGATACCAGCTTGTCGATGCTGCGAGGCATTCTGGCTCGATTGTTGATTTCCTGGGTTCGACGGATGATGCAGCGCATTGTCGTTCCGCTCCCGTCGCCGATAGGGATCGGCCATTCCCAAGCAAAGCTATTCTGCCCTGACGCAAAAGCCTTCGTCGAGAGTGAAGGCCGGACGAAACAGCTCAAGTCACACCTTGGCGCTCGCTTGCTAAATTCGAGGCAGCCGGCAGACCGGAGGACAGAAAAAGGCGGTAATAGAAGACCGGGACGACGCAATCCAAAGTTTGCCAGGAGCACCGCAAAAAAAAAAAAAACCCCGGTTCTTCTCCTGTGCAGTCTGGGAGGCCCTTTGCTGCTGATATGGAGTGGGAAAACTGTTCAACATCCCTGTTAGAACAAAAACCGGAAAGAAAGGGATGGTATGCCCATAGGTTTGCAAGAAGGGCAGTCTTGGGGGTGAGAACTGATCCCATGGTGTCATGGGAAGCGTGAATGCCAGTGGGGAGGTTGCCTGATAGACACATGCTGGAATGACAGAGGAAAGGAGGAGAAAGCGAAACGGACAGCATGCCATTATGAAAAGAAAGACAGGATGTGGCCATGCTGTTTTGGTTTATGGGGAACACAAAGCAGATCTGTACTGGAAGGGATGACGGGGCAACGGCCGGTGTCGTAGGCCAAATTGAACCAATGTGCCGTCGACGTGGGGGTCTGTGGAAAGGACGGGGCGACACGACAGGAAACACCGATGGTACATATAGATGAACGGTCGGGAGTGCTTCCCGTTGTGACAGGCTAACACAAAAACAGACCAGGGAAGAGTGCAGTGGCGTGGAAGGGAGGAGTCTGGCTTTAATTCAACATACCTTGAATCGGGGGAGGGGGGTTGCAGCAGCCGATGGCGCTGGCGCTTAGAGGCCAAGGGATGGAGACAAGGGAGAAAGGTAGAGGTGGCGTGGAAACCCGTGTTTCGAGGAAGCCGTGGGAAGACGAGAATCAAACGAAAGATTAAGCTTGGAGGAGGGCGGCGGTGAGCACCCGAACAAGAGGGGAGGGGTCGAGCACGCCTCTGGAGGAGGAGGGGGGACGGACGGCCGGTAAGAGCCTGGCTGAGAGCAAAAAGCGAGCGTCGGGGGAAAACAGAAGACGGAAGGGAAAAATTACAGAGAGGACCACATTGGCAAAGAGGCCCCTGTGGTCGCAGTCCTGGCGAGCGAAGACAATACCCGACGCGTTGATTATCGTAAGCCCACGGGCAGACGAAAAAGGCCTGCGTGAGTGAAAGGCGGCGTGTGGTTTGGGGCTTTGTGCGTCGAAGCAGAAAAGCGGGCGGCCGACCAGAGCAAACTGACAGGGACCAGGGCAGTTGGCGTTTGCTGGTAATCCTGCCAGAAGAAGGCGTTGGCGTGTCCCACGGAGTATGATCGAAAGAAGGGCGGGTCGTCCTGCAAAACCAAGGCAAATTTCGGGGTGAATATGCGCCCAATTTGTGCGGGCTTGTTGGCTGTTAATTTGACTCCCCACGGGGAGGAAAACGGGCGAAGAGATCGAGGTCGGCCGTTGTCGTGGTTGAGGTTGTATCGGCTCCCAGATCCGAAGTCTTGGCCAACGCCACTATTGTACCTGGAATGGCCACCAGTAGCGTTTGTTTTGTTTTGTGACAGCGTTTTCGTCAAGAGCGTGTTGTCGATGTCGGTTCGACTCCCAGTACTAGTGTGGAAGATGCCGGAGAGGAAAAAGGTCGATATTAGGGGCCAAAAAGGAACCAGGCAGTTGGGGTGCAGGGGGTGCAAGACAAGACAAAGGCGAGGGAATAACGACGAAGCAGAATGCTTTATGGCAAACAAGTGACAAAAAGATCTCTGGGGTAATATATACGACGCAGGACCTCATGGAACGGCGAGGCTATGGTCGTGTGCAAGGCAGCCAGCCAGTCAAGGGCTCCGTGGGGCGCCCAGGGATGCAAGTAATCGGACAAAAGAGCACAAAGCCTTGTCTGACAGACGGGTTCCGGTTTGCTAGACGGCCAAGCTAGAGAAGGGGGGGGGGGGGAGGGGAGAGCGGACTGGTATGCTTAGCAGAGAGGTGGTATGTGGGAGGGGGGGAGGTTGACGCTTTTGTAGCCGGAACGACAATGGGTGTAAGTTGGCTGAAGGACAAGAGGGAGTGGATGTGAGGAGGGGGGGGAAGGGGGGGGGGGGGGGGTAAGGAGAAGGAGAGAAATTCATAGAATAAAGTATTTGAAGAATTAAAAGAAAAAAAAGAAAAAGGAGAAACCCTTTTGACGGCCAAAAAAGGACGACGACCTAGATGTGTAGTGCGGCAGGCTAGCAGAGACCGGCCACGAAACGGTATACGAGCAGGAAAGTAGTCGAAGTCGCGGCCGAGCCTTCCCTTCCCATTGGGGTTTGTTAGCTGAAGCGCACAAGGCAAGACCGGACGGGGCCAGCTTTCCTTCTTTTTTTGTGCTCCATTGGGAAAGAAGAGCTTCAGAAAGGGGAAGGAACACCCTTCTAACCCTCTCCGGGCGTGTACTTGCGTGTACTTGTGTGCCATGGAAGCTGGGATCGTGTAAGTAGGTTAGGTGCTTTACGAGGAGAGAAGTACTCCGTAATTACTCTTTTCTTCCTTTTTTTTTGTTCTTCTGTTCGCTCCTTCTATTTGACGCTTGTTTGTTTTTTTCCCGTGGCGCCTCTTGCTAATACGATATCGCGCACCCGCGATGTTCCTTGATTGGCCTTTTTGGCAGCACATTGTAAAATCGATGTCTCTCTCTGCCGTGCGTGCATGCAGCACCCCCGCCGCGGTCGAGGGCTGCGATGGCGTCTGCCGTTGTTAGCTGCAGGCCGGCCTTCCACCGTTGGCCATTGTTTCTTGTTTACTGCCTAGGTAAGACAGGGGGGCGGGGGCTGAAGAGGGGCCTCGATCCGTGGTGCGAAACCCGGATACGATGCTGCAGCAGCGGACATGTCTTAGTCGATGCAGTCGCCGCCGGCCGCGGCTGGCCACAAGACAAGAGAGCAGGCCAGCCGCTCGCGGCAAGTTGCACGGAGGCCGGGGGCTGAGAAAAAGAAAGTAAACAAAATGATTAACGGCGGGAGGCAAAAGAAGCAGCACGATGCACGCCAATCATCAGCACAAGAAAGCGCCTCTGGGGCTGGAGGATGCGGAGGCAAGAACCGTCGACTCCGCAGGCGTGCATGCATGCCTGCGAGGCTGGGCGATCGCGCCATGCTGCTGCAAACAAGGGCCGGATACTGTGCACGCGTAGGGCATGCAGGGGCATGGGGGAAGTGGCGGAAGGCCGGGGACAGAACAGAGAGAGAGAGCCCGTTGGTGATTGGCCACTGACTACGTAAAAACACGACGCTGGTCCTGTAGGGCGATCTCCGTACTCCGATCGGGACGCAAGGAAAGCATCTGAACAAAAAAAAAAAGGAGAAGCGACAGAAAAAAAGGGGGAGATCAAGATGGAAAGGGGGAGGGGGGGGAGGGAATCAAGATACGGGCAAGATGAGCAAGATTGAATTTCTGAGGACAAGGGGGGTCCACTCTGGGGTGCCTGTTGCGACGAAGGCGACAGGGGATGCATGGCGAGAACAAAGAAAAAAAAAGCGGTTTTCCAGGCTCTCCTCCGAGCCGTCAAATTTTGCCCCTTTTTCGAACCTTCGACCTTCGAAAACCGGGGCCTGCCATTCTCTGACGGTCCCAACGCTGTGGGCGGAGACGGAGACGAATAAATACCCCTCTCTTTCTTGTCTGCCGAGACAGAAGGGTGCGGTTCGACCGCCGAGCTGGGACCCTCCGGCTGGCGTTAGGCACCGATAGCGCACCCAATAGCCCAATAGGCTGCACAGGCGTGCTGCTAGCTGCCTGTAGCGTGGGCTAGGCGCTGCTGCTGCGTGTATCCGTACGATAGATAGCATTTGCGATTTCTGCGCCGAGCATCGTGCGTCGTCGTACTCCGTCCGCAGTCCTTTCCACAGCGTTCGTGCCACGAAAAAGACTCGCCCGACCGCCGCATGGCCGCTGCTGCCGCTGCTGCCGCCGTGCCACGCCATGTGCGCCGCTGCCCAGATCTGGGCCATTGCCGGGCGGAATGCAGCCAACCGGCACTTGCACGATGCAATGCGGCGGCCACGTCGCACGGCGACGACGTGTCTGTGCCAGGGCAGGACTGCGTCGGCGCCGGAATCTGTGGCATCGGTGCACTAGGGCGCACTAAAAGCTGCTGGGGTGCTTGACGATACGGAATCCTCCGTAGAATGCTAGTCAGTCATTTTCTTCTGGTTCCTTTCTGTTTCGCCTCTCGTCTGCTGGCACCGCTTCTTTCGTCATGGCGCATAGCAGACGGAGCCTCGTTGCATCGTCAAGAACAAGAAACAAGCGTCGGGCTTCTTGTGTGCGTGCAGAAGTGGTACAGAACGGCGACCAACCGTCAAATTTCACTCTCCGCTGTAATAATAGTACGGAGCCTTCGGCTGGCCACTTACATGGGAGCGGCCGACCATTGGTCGTTAATTGCACGTGACACAACGGGCGAAGGTCACGTGCAGGGACTAGGGGAATTTTTGGACTGCCGAAAATTGAAGCTTTTCGAGGCCTTTGGGAAAGCTTGTGTCCTCGACTTTTGTTCGCGCGCCTCACCGACTCCCGCGATACGGCACACGCCCCAGGCACATCTGGGATCTTGTGTCCGTGATTTGAGAGAGCCGGATATTTTCGGAGTGTCTTGCACATCCGACGACGAATGGCATTGGCATAACCCTTCTCGGTCGACTTATTTTTCCTTTTCCCCTCCATCATGGCCAGCCTGCGTTCTGGCCTGCTCTCCTCGAGAGTGGCCCTGGCCGCGGCACGGCCCATGCTGCCGCTCACGCGCCAGCTGGAGCGGTTGAGCATAGCCTCTCCGGTCTCCGCTCTCAACAGCAGCAACAGCAGAACACAGCAACCACCTCGGCCACGGCAACAAGCACGATACACCAGCACGACGGCCGCACGGCAAAACCTCAGCAACGGCGGAAGCAACGTCGAGAACAGCGGCATGATCCCGGGCACCACCTTCCACGAGGGCGACCTGGGCGACTTGTCCGAGCTGGCCAGCACTGACGCGGCCCTGGCCGCGGACCTGCTGGAAGCCACCTACGGCGACGGCGGCAGCGGCGGCAGCGGCAGCGGTGGGGACGGCGAGATGGTGCGGGCATCGCGGCACCGCGACACGGACCCGCTGCCGCAGTACGCGCGGCTGCTGCCGGCGTCGCCGTCGTACTTCTCACGGCAGCCGCACTTCAACGAGAGCTTCCTGCGGCTGCAGGCGCTGTACGAGAAATACGGCGGGCTGCCGACGGCGGCAGCGGACGAGGTTGAGCCGGTGGCGTGGCGGCGGCGGCGCGACTTCCGCGTGATCAACGGCGAGGACGTGTCGGCGCCGACGTTCAACAAGTGCATCGCCATGGCCAAGCACCTGCACAAGATCCACCCGTCGCTCAAGCCGCCGATCGTGACCGAGGCCCTGGCCGAGTTCCGCCGCACCATCAACCCGTTTGCGCACGCGCGCCGCGAGCCGACCGTCGACCGTTTCGGCCGCGCCATTGGCGTCGGCCGCCGTAAGACGTCTGTTGCGCGCGCCTGGGTCGTCGAGGGCACCGGCGAGATGCTCGTCAACGGCAAGACGCTGGCCCACGCCTTTGGCCGCGTCCACGACCGTGCCAGCGCCACCTGGGCTCTGCGCGCCACCGAGCGCCTCGACAAGTACAACGTCTGGGCGCTCGTCGAGGGCGGCGGCACCACCGGCCAGGCCGAGGCGCTGACCATGGCCGTCGCCAACGGCCTCATTGTCCACGAGCCGGCACTCAAGACGGCACTACGCAAGGGTATGCATTTTCACACCTGGCCCACCTATATGTATCACTTGCTAACGTTTCCCAGCTGGCTGCATCGCGCGCGACCCGAGAATGGTGGAGCGCAAGAAGCACGATCGTCTCAAGGCAAGAAAGAGCCCGACCTGGGTCAAGAGATAGGCGGCGCAAAGGACAGGCTGGGAGAGCATCCGCATGCTCTTCCAGGTGCTCTCTCTCTCTTTGTTTGCATAGTATATACGCATGTTTCGAAGCACAATTGTATCATGTATGGTTCTCCGGACGACAGGCGCCAACGCATGGCAACGCGCATGGCTGGCCGTCCCTCATGCCTGGCGGGCACGTAGCTGTGATCACACTCGGGATGCGGATTCTTGACCTGCCATCACATTCACGGCATTCGTCAAATGGACGCAAAAAAAAATCCCGACTTAAATTCAAAGCTGAGCGTCATAAGGGAACAATATCCCGGCAAATCCAAATACCCAAGCGTGCTCTCCTTGCGGTCCAACGGAGGGGACAGGCGAGAATGGAGACCTGCTTTTCTCGCCTGATCCCCTCTACGGACAGACGACGAGTTGCGGAGAAGTGCCCATCCCCGCTGACCAGAACGGCGCAGCGGCATCTCAAGCGGCGCATGTGGGAGACACCTAAAACTGGTCTGCAGGAAGCCCGTTAGCAATTGAATAAGGGACAAACCCCAGACCAAAGGAAAGACAACGTACCCAGGGTCATGCTGATGCTGACGTCCGTGTTCTCGACCATGCGGGCAAACTCCTCAAAGCTGATCTTGCCGTCTCCATCCAGGTCCGCCTCCATGATGGTCTTGTCCACAATCTGCTGCAGCTGCTGGTCCTTGAGGTTGTTGCCGACCATCATCTTGAGGACAATGAACAGCTCGCCGTTGCTGATGTAGCCGTCGCGGTCAATGTCGTACACCTTGAATGCAAACCGCAGCTTCTGCTCCTTGTTGCCCTTGGACGAGAAGGCACTGAGACCGGCGACAAACTCCTGGAAGTCGACCGTGCCGCCGCCGTCCTCGTCGAAGATGGCAATCATCCTGCGGCCGGGTCAGCATGCTCCCCACCTGGCGTCTCCGCACCTTCACTTCGCCCTCACCTTGTTGCCAGCGGGTTTGATGCAATCTGTGGCAGGCTCAAAAACTCGCTGCGCTCAATGGTTCCGGAGTTGTCCTGTGGGAAACGGGTTAACTTGGAAACCAGGAGATAAAATCGCCCTTCACCGCCTCAAACGCACCTTATCAAGCTTCATGAACCGTTTCTTTAAGCGCTCCACCTCCTCCCGGTCAACTGTCTGCTGTCAGCTCAAGAGCCCGTTGTCCCTAGCATCCGAATGCCATCAACGCACAGTTGGACGTCTGGACAATGTTGTCCAAGACGGCGCTCGTTGTGTTTCCCATTGCGACAGAGTAAAGTGATGTTCCTGTCTACCGGTTCGTTCTGCGCGCCCCGATCCAAGGCGTCCCCGATGCGGGGTGAGGGTTGATAGAGAGGGACTCTGATCTCCCTGATCCTCTTTCGCGTCGGTTGGTGCTCCTCGAACGACGCTTGTTTAGACTCGTGAAAGGCCCGGGAAAGTTCGAGCGCGTTGTTAAATTGTCGCTCGTCTAGGCTCGCCTGGCGCAGTTTGTGCGTGATACCGAAGCCGAGGGATAAGGGTGAGAGTGGTGGCCGAGTGTGGAGGTTGAGAAGGATCGTGGGGACTTTTCGCTCAGCAGCGACTGGTTAATAACGGCTCGGCAAGGCTGAAGAGAAAGGGGAAGGGAAGGGGGGTGAGAAATGGTGGGGTGGGCAGCACGTGCTTCAAGCCAGTTTATGTACACATGATCGTACACGTGATAGTAAATTAATTTGCTTACACAGACTGTGCGAGAACAGTGGGAATGGCGACATGGTGACACACCTGCGTTTCACACGCGCACGTCACTGATTTTGCACACTGTGCCCCTGTAATGGCCACTGAAAACCAGCACTTAGGCCCCTATCGCTTTAATTTCCGCGCCGCCACAGAAGGTTTCCACCCCCTCCCTGTGGAAATTTCTCGCTGTTTTTAGCACGCACGCACAGAGAAAAAAAAACTTCACTGTTCTCCTCAACTCGACCGCCCCCTTCTCCCCAAGCAAAAGCATCAAAACCACACCCCCAAACGATCGATTTTTATCGAGAAAAATCGATCATCTCGCGTCGCATGGCCCTGCTTATCCCCTGATCGAATTTCAAGCGGATTTTCCGCGGGCTTGGAGCCCATTTCCCTCTTTTTTCGTCTTTGTATTTTGTCGCTTACCGCTGTCTGAATTTTCCCCCTATCGACGCACGCTGGCCCCCAGGCCGCGGCCTGTTTGGCCACCCACCCCCACCCACCGCAGCCATGGCCACACGCAAAGTCCGCTACAAAAAACTCAGCATAAAAACAGCGCTGCCAGTTTTACGTGAAGACGAGGTCGATCCCAGCGAATATGAAGCCCTTACCACCGAGACGCAAATCGCGACTGGTGTTGACCAGGGAGAGGAAAATGTGAGTAAACAATCTACGTTGTTTCCCCCCCCATTTTCCTCCTTTTCTGCCTGTTTTTTGATGTTTTTGTCGTGTTGGGATGGTGACGTGTTTGTTTTGGTCCTCCCTGAATGGGTGCACGTGACTATGACACGTGACATATATCTTACCTTGTTGCGACTGCACTCACCTGTATGTATGGCTATTGACATCCGTGTTTAGGAGTACCATCTGCAGGTCGCCCTGCAGGGCACTGCGACGGCTGCCGTCGTCAAGGAGATCCCTGTGCCTCCGCCGATGGAGAGCGACATAAACTATGACGAGTTCTATTCGCGCAAGTACACGCAACCCGTCAACTATATCCGGTTCTCGCAGACGGTCGAGGAGTGCATCGGGTGCCAGTATGACATGACCGATGAGGATGATGAGTTTCTGAAGGCGTACAATCAGAAGCGGCCGGCCAATGGGCAGCTGTCGGAAGACCACTTCGAGTACATCATGGAGGTGTTTGAGGAGACGGCTTCGGTCGCGACGCCGTTTGCTTCGGTGGACAAGACGATTGTGCCGTATGACCACATGGTGGCCGGTCTGCTCGAGCTGCAGATGCCCAAGCTGATGCTGCATGCGAAAGACATTTATGAGTACTGGAAGGAGCGGCGGACGGTCGTTGGCGGACCGCTGCATCCAATGCTCAAGTTCGAGACGCACCAGGAGACCGACGACTCTGACCCCTTTGTGTGTTTCCGGCGGCGTGAAGTTCGTCAGACGCGAAAGACACGCGCACGGGACATCCAGAGTGCCGACAAGCTGAAGAAGCTGCGGCGCGAGCTCGAGGATGGTCGGCAGCTGGTCCTGCTATCGCGCCAGCGCGAAATTGGCAAGTATGAGCTGCTGAAGACCGACCGTGCGATCTATGAGCAACGGGCGAAGCTCAAGGAGATGAAGATCCGACTCCGCATCAAGACGGACGACGAGGATCTGGTCAACCAAAAGGTAAGGCGGCACACGCACGCCATCCGCTCCTTTTTCGTTCTGTGTCCCGTGCTAACAGACGCCTCCAGCCGCAGAAGAAGAGAGCGCCCGATTTGGCGCTTGCGCAGCGCAATGCTGCTGGAGCGCAAGTGCGCGTGGCTGCCCGTGAGAGCCGGTCCACTGAAATGGACCTGGTGCAGCTGATGGATTCGTTGGTGGAGAAGGAGAACGAGCTGCGTGCCGACGTGACCAAGCGCATCGAAAACCACCGGCGGTGGAACGAGCAGCACGTCGATCTCACGTGCGAACCGCTGCCGCCGGTTCGGAAGCCCAATTCTGGCTCCGGGTTCCGTCTTGCCAAGACGCAGTTCCCGATGACGCCCCCGGCGTCCACCTCCGATGACGACGTGGATGCGGGCGAGCCGACGCCGATGGATCTCGATGATCCGGCCTCTGCACCCGCAGGGCCGTCTGCGCTGACGCTGCCCGTGTTCCAGTTCCAGGGAGTGAATGAGCCGCCGGAGGCGCCCATTATGTTCCGACGTCGTATTGGGCGGCTGAACCGCCTGTGGATCGATCGCCGGCGCGTTATGGCCAGCCCGCCACCGGAGCCGCTGAGTGTAAGAGTGGGCGGCGGGGTCGACCGCATGGATATCGACATGACGGCCTCCGACCAGTGGAAGTACGACCGCGACGACAGCGATTCGGAGCCAGAGGAGTACGAGGTGGACCCGTACGACCTCCCGGCGCTCAAGTTCCGTGCGTCACTACCCCTGTCGCTCCCGGTGCCTGTACGCCGACCGGACGGTTCAGCGAATGCGGCCGCCGGGCGGGCAAACGGTGCTGCCATCCAAGCAGCCGCAAGGCAGGCCATTCAGCAGCGGTCATCGGCAGCAGCTGGGGCTCCGGCAACAGCGGCGTCGGCAGCCGTGCGGCCGTCGGCGTGAGCGTCACTGTTCTGCCTCTTCTCGTTCCGCCGTCACTCTCGTCGGCGAACGTGACTCATATCTCAGCTCTTCTGTTGGTGCATTTTTTGGGGGCATTTGGAAGCATGATTTCTCGGCCACTGGTGGGACGGAAAGGTGGTGACGGGATTTTGGGCTTTGGGGTTTATTGTGGTTGGTGTCTTTTTTTTTTTTTTGGCTTTTTGCAAGGCGTTGTGGCATCGGTGGGTTTTGGTGATCTGTTTGTATTAGCGATGTTGTGCTTTCAACTGTATATAATCGAATGGAGAATGCGGGCGGATTGTCCTCGCGGACGGATCGCCCGAGAAATGAGACGGAAAGAACAAGACTCATGGGATATCAGTGTATGAGTGTGCTCTGCGTGAGGTGAGGCAGTCTGTGTATAGAGGGATGGCGGGGTTCCGGGACAAGACGGCGGAGAGTGGGCAGGGGTTGGGAGCAGAAATAAGAAGAGCCAAGACTTACTGTTTGTGAAAAGAGGGACAGGCGAGACAGCCGGTGCTGGGAAAGTGAAGAAAACGGGCAGATATAAGAAAGAGGGACGAGGACGAGGACGACGAAGAAAACAGAAGAGGGGAGGGGCCGGAAGAGAGGGAACAGGAGGGAATGAGCAAAACAAAAATCAAGAGACAGACTGCTGCATCTTGGCAAACGAACGACGAGAACAAACGACGAGAAAAGACGGCCAGAGGCTGGTGGTGGTCGGCATGGGAGAGTTTGAATAAAAAAAAATATACGAATTCGTGGGCGGCAAAAATATAGAGGGAAGCCCAGCCTGGCAACCCCGGCAGAAAAAGGCGGTGTGGCGCCTGATGACCGAATTGCGGATCTTTTTTTCTGCAAGCCCCTCCGTGGGACGACCGTCGACCGCCCCCCCCCTGCGATTTTGACGCCGCGAGTTGTGTGTGTGTTATTTGTCTTGTGTCTGTTTGGATGGTTGGACGGTCGGACGGTCGTTCCTACAACATTTCCTCCGCCATTTAGTGTCAAGGGGGAGGAGGGGGGCCGAAACGCAGACACTGGGAACCAGACTTTGAAATCGACAAGACCAGACAGTCGAACATCACGGACGACCTGACATCGCCATGATCGCCAAGCTCGACCCCAGGCGGCAGTACCGCATCGCCGTGGGCTGCGAGGGCTCGGCCAACAAGCTGGGCGTCGGCGTGATTGCGCACCCGGTGGACGGCGCCGGCGACGGCCGCGAGGCGATTGTGCTGTCCAACGTGCGCGACACGTTTGTGAGCCCGCCGGGCACGGGGTTCCTGCCGCGCGAGACGGCGGCGCACCACCGCGCCGTGTTTGTGCGGGTGGCGCGGCAGGCGCTGGCGGCGGCCGGGGTGCGGCCGGCACAGGTGGACTGCGTGTGCTACACGCGCGGGCCCGGGATGGGGGCGCCGCTGGCGGCGGTGGCGGTGGGCGCGCGCACGCTGGCGCTGCTGTGGGGCGGCAAGCCGCTGGTGGGCGTCAACCACTGCGTCGGGCACATTGAGATGGGCCGGGCGGTGACGGGGGCGACGCACCCGGTCGTGCTGTACGTGTCGGGCGGCAACTCGCAGGTGATTGCGTACGCCGGCCAGCGCTACCGCATCTTTGGCGAGACGCTCGACGTCGCCGTCGGCAACTGCCTCGACCGCTTTGCCCGCACGCTGCGCCTGTCCAACGACCCGGCGCCCGGGTACAACATCGAGGTGCTGGCCCGCGGGCCCTTCCGCGACAGCCCCGACGCCCCCGAGCGCCCGCCGCTGCTGCTCGACCTGCCCTACGCCGTCAAGGGCATGGACTGCTCCTTCTCCGGCGTGCTGACCCGCGCCGACGAGTGGGCTGCCCACATGCGCGCCGGTCGGCCAGCTCCAGCGTCGGCCCTCCTGGCCGATGGCAGCGGCAGCAACGGCAGCAGCGACCAGCACGTCATCACGCCCGCCGACCTCTGCTTCAGCCTGCAGGAGACCGTCTTCGCCATGCTCGTCGAGATCACCGAGCGCGCCATGGCCCACGTCGGCAGCCGCCAGGTGCTCATCGTCGGCGGCGTCGGCTGCAACGAGCGCCTGCAGCAGATGATGGGCCAGATGGCAGCCGCGCGCGGCGGCAGCGTCTACGCCACCGACGAGCGCTTCTGCATCGACAACGGCATCATGATTGCCCACGCCGGCCTGCTCGCCTTTGAGACCGGCTTCCGCACGCCGCTCGCCGAGGCGACGTGCACGCAGCGCTTCCGCACCGACGAGGTGCACGTGGCGTGGCGCAAGGACTGACTGACGAATGGATCAATGCTGCACACAAAATGCTGTTCTCTTCCTGTGGTGAATGGTAAATAAACAGACGCCCGATACCCTCCTTTCCGTCTCCCTTCCAAAAAAAGAAAACAAACCAGAGCAAAACAAAGACCGCCTACTCCGTTCCCGTCGGCTTGTAGATGATGTTTGTGACAAACTGAACATTAGCAGGGCTCATCAAAATCACGCTCTTTTGTCGGGCGCACTCACCTTGTCCTTGTACCGCGTCGTCGCCGACACCGCCAGGATGTTGTGCTTGATGCTGCTCGTCGCCAGGTGGTTCAGCACCGTGTAGTTGGGCATGTTGAGCACGCTGTTGTCGTCCTTGATCAGCGTCGCCGCGTTCAGGATCGGCTTGCCCAGGAACCCCGGCAGGCTCGGCGGCATCGGCAGCAGCTCCGTCGCCGCCATTGCCGACAGGAACCGCGGCGACTCGTCCGGCTGGTCGTAGTCCACCAGGTACGGCGGCATCTCCTTGGAAAACGCCGACGCGTCCGGCACGTTCTTCCACTTGGGCAGCCGGTTCGTCAGCTCCTCCGACCCGTCCGTCGCCGTGCCCACAATCCCCGACGGCTTCTCCTGCGGCGCTTGCTGGTCTGCCGCCACCTTGTCCTTGTAATTGTCCTTCTCCTTCTCCTGCTGCGCCCATGCCCGCTCCCGCTCCCGCTCCCGCTCCCGCTCCGCCTGCAGGTGCTGCTGGTACTCCTGCTCCTGGTGCTGCTGCTCGTGCTCCAGCTCCAGCTCCGCCATCTGCTTCTGGAACTCCTGCTCCTTCTGCTGCCGCTGCTGCCGCAGCTTCTCCTGCCGTTCCCACTCCGCCGCCTCCTGCCGCTGCCGCTCCCGCTGCCGCTGCTTTTCTTGGTCCCGCTGCTCCTTCTGCTGCTGCTGCTTCTTTTCTGCTACTGCTGCCGCTGCCGCCGCCGCCGCCGATGCCGATGCTGCTGCTGCAGACGCAGACGCAGACCCGGCGCCCCCGCTGCTCTCTGGCGGCGTGCTCGCCGGCGCCACCTCAATGTAGTTGACCAGGTTGTTGCCAAAGTCCACCGTCGTCGGCAGGTCCCGCGACGTCACCATCTGCCCGTCCACCAGGAACCGGATGTGGTGCGTCCCCGGCAGCACGTTGATCGTCGTCGCAAACACCCCCGGCCGCCCCTCCACCGGCTGCAGCCGCTGCTTGCGGTTCCACTGGAAAATCGTCCCCGTCACGTACACCTTGTCGCCCCCGCGCTTCCACTCCAGCCGCGTCGGCACCGTCGGCCGCGTCTTGTCCACCCGCAGCTCCTCCGCGTCGTCCTCGTCCACCGTGTTCGAGCTCAGCGTCGACGACCGGTGCGTCAGCCGCCCCGTGCTGCTGCTGCCGTCCCCGCCCTCGCGGTTGCCGCCCCCGCCGCTGCCCACGCTGCCGCTCGCGCTGCCGCTGCCGTCCAGCGCCTCCAGCCCCTCCACCGGCTCCCCGTCCTCCCGCGGCGCAATGATCGGCGACCCGGGCGTGTGCACCTCCTCCTCGATCGGCAGCGGCAGCCGCGGCGGCCGCGTCAGGTACGACACGTCCGGCAGGCTGCTGTTGTGCCCCAGAATCGGCACGTCCATGCTGTCTGCGTACGGGCTCACCGGCGGCTCCGGCGTGTCGTACGGCGCACGTGTAGAGGTGGTCGTTGTCGTCGTCATCGTCGGCTGCTGATACTGCTGATACTGCTGCTGCTGCTGCTGCTGCTGCGCTGTGGTGCTCGTCGTATACGGCGACACCTCGTCCACCGGCCGCCCCGTCTTGATGTCCGTCGGCCGCGCCGGCATCCCGCCGCTCCGCGACGACGACGCAGACACCGACGCCACCGCCGCCGCCGCCTCCTGCGCCGCCGTGCTGTACACCGCACCCCCCGTCAGCCCCTGCGCGTACATCATCGACGGCTCGGGCGGCGCCGCCGCCACCCGCTGGTTCTGCACCAGCACCGGGTTGCCCGATACACGCGTCGCCTGCGCCTGCTGCGATGCTGGCGGCTGCTGGTGCTGGTACTGCGTGTGGTGCTGGTGCTGCTGGTAGTGTTGTTGTTGCTGCTGCTGTTGTCCCGCTTGGGCTGACGATTGCGTCGACTGGCCTTGCTGCCCCGGACGGTCGCCGGGGCCCGATGCCGCTTTGGGCGAAGAGGCGTTGTTACCCATACCTGTTCTTCCCTCGATGCGACAATGAACAATGACCGGCTTTTTCGTGCTCGCAGGGCTGGCTGGATACGACAACACGGGGTCCAAAGTGGGAGAAAGGTGGGCGTGCTGGGCTTTGGTGGGCTGGGGAAAGCGATCGCCGCCCGCGCACGGACCATCGGGGAAGTGTACAGTGGCGCACGGTCCGTGCACAGTGTCATGTCATTGCCAATTATCTTACGCTTACACGTCTTATTTTGGAAACCCAAGTCTTTTTTCGGTTCGTTTTTTCGTCCTTCGTTTAACATACACGTCTCCAGAAACACGTAAAACATACATGCCAAGTCTATCTATGGTTGCCGAGTTCCTTCCATCCCCTTTTCCTGCCTTTTTATCCCGCGTGCACCTTACATTGCCAGTGGTATACAAAAAATCCCGAGTGCCCTTTTATGCAGATGCCAGCCAGACATTGGGGGAATACATGAGTGAACAGACCAAAAACAAAATAGGAAAAGAAAAAGAGAAAAAGAAAAAGAAACCTAAAATAACGCCGCGTAAGGTGCTCCGCCTCCTTATCTACCGTTGTTGTGTTGCCACATGGTTGTTTTGCGCCCCGTTTTCCGTTGTGTGTATAGCCGCAGGACGGAAGAAGAAAAAGACATGTCGAAAAGAGAAAAAAAAGCAAGAGATGAGATGTAAAGAAATGGGAATGTGTTTACCGCCGGACAAGTCGGTGGTCCATCCGCGGGTCCGGCGCCTGTGCATAGGCCTGGCCGTAGTAGGCGACCTCTGCCCGGTAGGTGTCGACAGGCACCTCATCGTAGAGGGTGACGGCCGGGTGAATCGGCCGCGTGGAGTAGCCGTTCTGTGCAAGATCGCCACGGGGCGACACCAGCGTCGGCTGGGCCAGCGGGCCGCCAAACACGGGCTGGGGTGGCGAGTAGGTCGCCGCCGCCGCCGGCGGCACGGGCACGTGCGCGTGTCCGTAGTGCGCGCCGGGCGCCGGAGCCATGGTCGTCGGCGGCACCATCATGCCGATCGGCTGCGCAACGGTGCGCGGCACGCCCTTGTTGGGCGACACCGGCGACGGCGGGAGCATGCCTCCCGGCCGCTGGGAGCCGCCAGGGCCAAAGGGCTCGACATAGCGGAGGCTGTTGTTTCGTGCTGGTGGCCGGCCGCTGCCACCCGTGCTGCTGCCACCGCTGCCACCGCTGCCACCGCCACTGCCGCCGCCGCTGCCGCTGGCACCGTCCGCACCGGTCGCACTGCTTCCGTTGCTCGCGCTGCTGCCGTTCCCGCTGTTCCCGCCGCCGCTGCTCTTGTGGTGCTTGCCGTTGCTGCTGTGCGAGGAGGACGTCGGCGGCAGCGGCGGCGACGTGGCGCCCGTCGCCACGAGGGCGCCGGCGTTGTCGTGGGAGCCGTCGGAGGCCTTGGGGTTGAAGCGCTGGGCCAGACGGGTCATCTGGTCGTCCTTGGTGCTCTCGTGGTCGTGCTTGCTGCTGTTGCTGCCGCTGACCTGCCGCGACGCGCGGGCCGTGCTCGTGCTGCTGTTGGTGCTGCCGCTGCCGACTTTGGCACGCGAGCTGCTGTGGCTGCTGTGGCCACTGTGGCCACTGCTGTGGCTGCTGCCGTGGCTGCTGCTGTGGCTGCTCCCGTTGCTGTGGCTGCTGCTGCCGCTGCCATGGCTCCGGGCGTCCTTGGACGAGCTGCGGTGGCGCGAGGAGGACGAGGACGAGGACGACTTCTGCTCGGAGGAGCGACCGCCCGAGCGGTGCCCGTTGCTGCTGGTGCTGGACCCGGCGGGGGCCGGTGTGTCGGAGGGGGGGAACTTGCTCTGCATCTCGTTGAAGCGGGCGTTGGCCTTGGCCAGGTCCTCGCGCAGCGAGTCGTTCTCGTCCTGCAGATTGTGGCCGGAACGGCCGTTGCGCGTCGGCGGGGGGCTACTGTGTGTGCTGCCCGGGGTGGCGGGCGTGTGGAGCGGGAGGATGCTCTGCATCTCATTGATGCGGGCGTTGGCCTTGGCAAGGTCTTCGCGCAGCGAATCGTTCTCGTCCTTGAGGGATTCCATATCCTTGACCAGGCCATCATTCTCCCCGGCTAGCGTGTCATATTCGTCCTCCAGTTGGTCGTGGCGGTCGACGGCGTCCTGCCACTTGGCCTGGACGTCGGCAACCTGCTTGGTCAGCCGGTTCACTTCCTTTTCCAGTTCCTGGGCTTTGGATTTCCAGTGTTCCTTGGCGGCGACGAGATCATCCCACTGGTCCGCTCGGCTGCTGGCGCGGCTGCCGCCATAGTCACTGGCCGAGTCATGTCTGCTAGAGCTGCTGGCACCGCTGCCGCTGCGGCTACCGCCCCCGCCGCTACCACCGGCCCGGTCCCGCGGCGGCGACGTGCTAAAGTTGACCTTTTTGCGTTCGGACATCCTGCACGTGGGGTGCCCCGCGTCAGGTGGTCTCTTTTTTTGTCTTTCTCTTCTTCCTTCTCCTTTCTACTTGGCCTTTCCTTGCGCGCGTGCTTGCGTGCGTGAGTGGGTGGTAAGAAAGAAGACAGAGAGTGTGTGTATGCGTGTGTGTGTGTGTGTGTGAATGCAAACGTGGGAGTGTGTGCCTCGGGAGCGATCCAGCCTAGTTCCTGTCGTCCTGGGTGTGTGTCTCCGGTGCTTCTGTTTGGTCCGTATGGGCTTTCTCTGGATGTGTCCGGTGGCTAGTTCACAACGTGTCCTCCTGCGGGAATGGGGATCCTGTCTGGGGGTGGTGTGTTCATGCAAGGTGAACGAGCCAGCGCACTGCTGCACGATGATGTTTCTGGCAACAGAGTATCAAGTGCAGGTGTGGTGTCGAGAGGGACAGATGCAGGAGAGCGAGAGGACGAGCAGATAAAGACGCAGAATTTTGTTTGGCGATTTGCTTCTTCTGACTGGGTGGCGGAAAATGGGATGCAGGCACGGAGGGTGGAGTTTGCTGCAGTGGTGCCCAAAGGGGGGTGGGAAAATGGGAAAGGTGGGCGACTTATAAGAAAATTCGAAATGCGTCGTGCGCCGCCGGAAACGGGAAATGCAGGATAAAGCGGGCAGGGGTGCGGGCACGGGCTGAACCGGGCGGCTGGAAAGCGGGAAGCGAGCACGCCCACGAGGAGAGAGAATATGGGCGGGAACAGGGCACAAGGGGGGGGGGGGGGGGGAGAGAGGGGGCAGACCGGGCCAGACAGACAGACGACCAGACAGCCCAGAGAACCAGACAGCCAAAACGGCCGAGAAAGCAGGAAAACCAGATTCAGCGTTCTAGCTTGTGTTGGGCACGGGCAAGGCTGAGGCCAAGGCGATTGGGCTCCGACGAGAGAGACAGGGGGGTTGAAGCCCAACGCTGGAGAACGGGCCTTTTTTCCGGACTGTAGTATTGGTGGATGTGGAGAGGCCGAGAAAGTAGAAGAGCAGCCGAGGGTCGGCCACGGGTGGGTTTTGCGTTTGATGTGGTCAAAGTGAAGCAAAAAAGGGGAAGGGGTGCTCTGTATCAATGGAGGAAAAGATGATCAGACGGGAGAAAAGGGGGGGAAGGAGAGAGAAGACGGGAAGAGAAGGGAAGAAGAGGAGAAAGAAAAGAAGAGAAGAAAAGGCGAGAGGGAAGAAATAAGAAGCCAAGCCTCTTCTGCCTGTCTGCCTGTTTGCCTGTTTGCCTGTCCTGTTTGCGGTTCGCCTGTCGCCTGTCGCCTGTCGGCTTGCTTTCCTGGTCGGACGCGGCAGCTGCCTGCGGACGAGAGCCGTCCGTCCGTCGGCGGGTGTGCTCGCACAGGGACACACACGCTCGTGGCCGGGGCTAGTGGAGGGTTGCCTGGGGGGAGGTGCGTCGGGTGCAATGCCGGCCCAGAATGCCCCAGGCAATTGCCTGTGTCTCGTGGTCGCCCGTCGTCTGTCGCCTATTTTCCGGGGTGTGCCTCGAGTGGTAGCGGGTGGTGAGCACTACTCACACGCACTGGAGGGAGGGTAGCAGGGTGTCAAGGGGTGTCCAGGGTGTGAAGGAGACCAGGGGGGGCAGTGCAAGACTGAACAAAGAGGCACGAGGACAAACGTCGTCGTCGTCGTCGTCGTCGTCGTCGTCAAGTTTGTGCGATGGAGGACAAGGAGTGTTTCTCCTTCTCCTTTATTTTCCCCGTTGCCTGGTTCCTTGCCCTTTTTGTTTGCCTCGTTGGCCGCCTGCTTGTCATTTGCGTCTCGTCGCACTGGAATGGGTTGCGCAGCGGCCCGAGAACGCTCCCTGGCCCTGTTTCGTCTGTCGTCCCCCTCGCATCCGCTGCGCTGCACAACTAGGCACGCAGCCAATAGGCCCTTTGTTGGCATGAGCCTGCGCTGACCGGGCGGTGCCTGGGGGGGTTGTTGGCCTCCTGCATTCACTCATTTCCTTTTCCGTCTCCTTCTTCGTTGTTCTGCCATCAGCCACCACGTCCCCTGTGACTCATCGCCGCATCTTGCTCATCGTCCGGTGTCGGGCAAGCCTGCGACTGGCGTGGTCGTGCCCCAGGCGGCCGTCGTCGCGGCCCCCCCCTGGGCGTTGTCCGTTCATTCATGTTTTGTTCTTTTTTTAGCCTTTCGTGTTGTTTGAGCTTTTCCCGGCCAATTTGCCCTCTCCCGTTTCTCCATCCGTGTTCTTTCCCTTTTACCCATTTGGCGGGTATGCATGCATGGTTCCTTCCCTCTCTGTGGGACGTGAGGGACACGACAGTTTGTTTCAATCCTAGGTACTTCCAACGCTCTTTCCGCGCCCGCTTCGCACACACCCCCCCCCCGCAGCTCCTGCTTGTCTTGGACTGGCGCGAGGGTCTTCCCGCCGACCGTCTGCCCTCTAACGGGCGCTGGCGCGGGAGGGGCGGCGTCGTGGATCTTCAACTCACAGGAGCAAAATCACTGTAAATCTCTACGCGTAAGGAAAACCCTCAGCCCTCAGCGCCCGCGAAATGCAGCAACAGGCTACCCCACCTGCCCATTTAGGCACTTGTAGTTGTCGCCAAGCGAATAGATGCCAACGAAGGAAGGAGCGATGATCGCTAAATTAATCAACCAATCCAGGGTCGGATGCATGCGTAAGGGCTTTGTTGGGACGATCATGATATTAGTCCTGTATTTTCTACCTGCTGCAGAGGGCAAAAGAAGCCGAGGACAAAGAAATCACCGCAAACATTTGTTTTCACAAAGGAAACCAACGCAGTGCAAAGAGAAAGAAGAAAAGAAAATCAACGAAACCCCAAGCATGAATGCACAGAAAAAAAAAGAAAAAAAATCAACGAAACCCAAAATTGAAATCAACGGGAACCTGTGTTAAAACAAAGAGAACAAAAATTGAAATCAAAGAAACCCCAGATGAAAACCCGATCCCGGCCGCTCAGTACCACGACCGGCCCGTCGTCTTGCGCGCCCGCCGCTGCATCTCCTCGGCATACGCGTGCGCGTACGCATCGCCGCCCGACACCCGCGCCGGCTGGTGGTGGCGCCGCCGCGAGGTGGCCTCGGCCGCCACGCGCGGCGAAGCCTCGGCGACGTACGTCGTCGTCGTTGTCGTCGTCCGGGCCCGGCTGCGGTGGCCGCTGTCGACGTAGTCTGGGCGGCGGGACTGGTGGTGGTGGCTGTGGTTGTTGTAGGAGGCGTCCCTGTCGCGGCCGCTGCTGCTGCGGCCGCCGCCGCCGCCGTGGCGGTGGCCAAACGTCTCGTCGGGCCAGTGGACGTGCTTGGTGTGCTTGGTGTCGCGCGGATCGGCATGCGTCCGGACGGGCACCGGAGCGGCGGCCGCCCGGGTCGTGGTCTTGGTCGTCTTGGGCGCCGCCGGGTATCTGGAGTAGCTGGTGTAGTAGCGCGGCGAGGACGACGACGACGTCACGGGCGCCGACCGGCCCCCGTAGCCGCGGTCGTAATAGTCGTAGTCGTCGTACCCGCGGCGGCTGGAGGTCCCGGCTCCCGTGCGGTGCGATGACTGGCGGCGGTAGTCGCCGGAGTGGTGGTCGCGGCTGCTGTAGGCGGAGCCAAAGAGGCCAGCCCGGCGCGACATGGTGAGGGTGATGGAGAGTATGGTGATGGTGTTGCTGGTGTTATCTTGTGGAGTTGGAAAGGGCGAGAGCTTGTTGACGATTAAGGTGTTCTCGAGCAGAGAGAGACGGGGAACGAGGCCTCTTTATGTCTTCCTGCTGACGACGGTGCTGCTGGCGAGGATGAACTGGCGCTTTTTTTTATGTTCTTTGTTTCTTTTTTTTTCTTTTCTTTTGTTGTTTCGAGTCTTTACTCTCGAGGTCGCTTGCGGCAACTAGGATATGCGGCCCGTTCGTCTGTTGCTTTGTCTCTTTCCGTCGTGGTCTTTTTCAGAAGTCTTTGTTGCTTGTTCCTTATGTGGATGTTGGTCTGAGGTGCAGATTTTGAAACGGCTTTGTCGTGATGATAGAAAGAAAAGATGGTTTATTCAAACAGAAAATAGAACAGAAAAAATAGGAACAGAACAAAAAAGAATCAGAGAACACGGGTGATTGTCCGCTGCTTTATACGTTTTCTTCCAGGCCAGCATACGCCTACGCAGCCTCGTCACAGCCAAGGACTGTCGGTGACGGCGCCTTCATACCTCGCTCACCACGAGGACAGGTGCCCCCCTACGCAAGCACTCGGCAAGGAGGCGCGGGAAAAGGCGGAGGCAAGAAGGCAAGGAGGACAGACAAAGGCAAAAGAAAATGTGCGGAAGTCAAGCTACACAAGGAGCGTTCACCAGCCCCGATAGGCGACCGAGCAACGAAAGAGAAGCAAACAGGCAGCCAAGATTACTGAGAAACAAAGAAAATGCACTGAAAACAGGTCAGTTAAAAATAAAAAGCATGACTTCACTTCCTCATTCACCGCCTCCTCTCCCTCCCCCCCCCTCCCCCCCTGGGAGCCTTGCATAAAAAAAAGGCATACGTCATTGCTTGTGTTCGGCAGCCGACACCGGATCGGGGAGAAGCTGCAGAAAAATAGTATGGGAAAAGCGAGGAACAAGCGGGGTGGCAAAACGCTTGCTTGCAGGGGACGCGGAGAGGCCAACCGAAAGGCGATCAAAAAGGAGGCTCTGCGCCTCCTTTGGTCGGTCAGCGCCACCGATCGTGGAGGGGGGGGAAGGGCAGGACAAGGAGGAGTGGGGAAGCAGTCACTGGGAGGGCGCGACCGAGGAAAGCGATGGAGGGGGAAGGAAGGAGGGGGCGAAAAGCTGGTAGAGAGCGGTGGAGAGGGAAAGAGCGACAGAAAAAAGAAAGCAAAGAAACGAGGAAAGAGAAACCGAAGCGGTGCAGCAAAAAAAAAAAAAAAAAAAAAGGAAAGAAGCAAGGCTCCGTGAAACCGACAGATCCTACAACGGTTTGTCCCCCATGTGGGGAGGAGCAGCATGGCGATCTCAGGGGGGATCGCCGCCTGCATTAGCACCTGCAGCAGGCCTGCGTCCCCTGCGAATAAGACGCCAGCACGGCCAGAGACCACAGAAAGGTGTAAGACAATTCGTGTGAACAGAGCAGCTCTATTTCTTCTACCCGAGACTCTAATTCTACAGAAAAACGATGACACAAGACACAAAAGCCAACCCTCCTGGCCCTCCATAAAACGTACAGTCCAAAAAAATATGCCAACGAACCAACCAAAAAAAAAAAAAGAAAAAAAGAAAAGAAAAAAGCAACGCCTTCATAGGGTATAATCATGCCGTCCGTCCGCTTTCTCTTCTCCCCCCCCCCTCCCTGACCCTCCTGTCTCTGTCTCTTTACCCAAGAGCTGCTGGCAGCGCCACCTGCAGCCGCCGCATGACAGCTTCTTCTGGCGTCTCTTCCGGCTCCGCCACTGGGGGCGCAGCTGGAGTTGCGGCTGCCGGCGTCTCGGCCGTGCCCGGAGCACCAGACCCGGGCGTGGCTGACCGTGGCGGCGACACAGTCCGCGCTGTCGGTGCCGATCCCGCCGGCGTTCCCGCAGACGACGCGGGGTGGCTGCTGCCCTCGGCCGGCCGCTGTGCTGGTTGCGCCGCAGACTCCGCGGCCTGCTCTGGCGAGGCTGTAGCGCTGGCAGCAGCAGCACCAGAAGCCGCACCAGGAGCCGAACCGCCATTAGCACTCTCGGTCCCGCTGCTGCTGCCGACACCCCGCGTCTCCGCCTGCAGATGCTGCAGCCGCCACAGCGGATCGTCCACCTTGACCTGCACGGCCGGGGCCGGCGCGCCGCTGCCACCAGACAGCCCTGCCGCAGGGGGCTGTTGCGACGGGCCTGCTGCCGCCGCATCCTGATGTGCTGGCTGTGCAAACGACGAACCCTGCTGCGCCGCCGGCGGTGCTTCTGTTGCCGCACCTCCGCCGACTGGGGTCTTGCCGCTGGCCGCGCCAAGCGTCTGCCGCACCGCTGCCAGCGCCACCATCTTGGCCCGTAGCTCGGCCAAGGCACTCTCCGCCACGCTGTTGCCAGACGGCGAGTTGTACCGGAAGGCCTGGACCGGCAGCTGCTGCTGCTGTTGCTGCTGCTGCAGCTGTGGGTGTTGCAGCTGCGGCTTCTTCTGCAGGAGCTGCGACGCCGGCGGCTGCGGCTGCAGCTGCTGTAGTTTGGGCTGCTGCGGCGACGACTGCCGCTGCTGCAACTGCTGCAGATGCTGCAGCTGCGGGTGTGCCGCGTGGTGGGCTTGCAGCGGCCGGTCTTGTCCGCCCGGCCGTCCACCAGCCGCTGCAGCTGCTGCCGTCATCGCTCCGGTAGCGCCGCCCGCGGTTATGTTTGCCATGGGCATGGCCGTCTTGGGCGCCAGAGGCTGCTGCGCCTTGGGCGTCGCCGGCGTCGACGCCTGCGGTGCCGGTGCCTTGTTCTGCAGCCCGCCCGCCAGCGTCATGATGCCCTGCACGCGCGCCTGCTCCTCTTCGGTGGTCGACCGCGTGCGCTCGGCCGCCTCCTTGCGCGCGGCCTGTCCGGGAGCTCTCGTCTTGAGCTCTCCCGTGACGCACTTGAGGTAGTACGGCATCTCCGAGTTGGCCTTGAGAAAGAACAGCTTGAGGTTGCGCGCCTTGTCCTTGAGCTGCACCTGGCTTCGATCCTTGAGAATATCCGAGATCGTGCCGTTCGTCCCAAACAGCTGCAGGATCTGCGACCAGTGCGGGCCCTGCACCATGTCCAGCCCCGTCATCAACGCCTGCTCCTCTTCCGGCGACCACGGCCGCCGCGTGCTGTGCAGACCCTCCCGCCGCGTGTACGCTGTCATCTTCACCACAGCGGCCTGACGAGCACGCTGGTACAGCACCGAGCTAGGCGACGATTGGTTCGGGGGCAATGCCGGCACTGCCGCTCCGCCCATTGGAAAGTTGGCCATGCCAGGCGGGTGGTCCGCCCTGGACAGGACGCCGCCACCTGCGCCGCCAGCCCCATCTAGAGCCATGGCACCATGGCTGCCCGCCTCGCCGCCACTCTTGGGCGGTGACAGTTGTTGCTGTGTTGGCGTAGAGGCGAACGACGGCGTGCGACTCCTGTACAACGCCAGCTGTGCTGCGTATGTATTTTGCATACTGTTGAGCGCGGCTGTAACCGGGCGAGGAGGAAAAAATGTCAGTAAGTAAGCAGGCGCAGAGAGTACTGCATTGCCGGGGTAGCAACTCACCATTGGCAGCCGCAACGGGCGATTGGGGCTGACCGGGCGCCAGCGGGACGTGTGCTTGTGCCGGTGCTGCTTGTGTTGCCTGCGCTGTCTGCGCTGCTTGTGCCGCCTGCGCCGCCTGTGCCGCCTGTGCCGCCTGCGCCGCCTGCGCTGCCTGTGCCGCCTGCGCTGCTTGTGCTGCCTGGGCTTTCTCGCTGAGCCGCTGCTTGATCAGCATGGACAGGCCGGTCACGTCGGACGAGCCGGACGATGGTGCGGCCGTGCTGCCCTTGTCCTTCCGCGCACTCGACTCGGCCTGCGCCGCTGCTATGGCCTGGAAGGCCCTCGACAGCTGCGTGCTCTGCGCTGCGGCGGCGCTGCTTTGCAGCGCATCTTGGATCACTCTGTTGAGGCCCTCGACCGACGGCTTCGGTGTCGCAGGCGTGCCCGTCACCTCTGTGCTGTTCTTGCCCGTGTCACCGCTGGTCTTATTCCCGCTCTGTGACGCATCGCCGCCCGGCGTTGTTGCTGCTGTCGCTTTGCCGGTCGCCGAGTTCGGGGGTTGCGACTCCTCGGCTGGGGTGTCCTCCTCTGCTGCGGGGATCTCAATACCGTGCGTCTCGGCGTAGCGGAGGATCACGTCCACGTTTGTTCGCAGGTAGCTGCTGAGCTCGTCCCGGAAACCCTGCATAGGGTACGTATCCACCAAACCACGCCTCTTTTCTTCGGACTGGAGGGCGTCGAGCAGCTGACCCTTTGCGGCCTTCATGTCCTTGCAGAACTGGTTCTCTGTCTCAGACAGGGCCGTCGTATCCGGGTGCAGCTGCTTCAATTGGTCCTCGAGGTCGGTATCAGAAGGGAACAGGCGCTCGATAAAGCGGCCACGCTGCTCGTCGTCGGGGAGCTGCTGCAGCTGCTGAGAAACAACGCGCCGCTTGAGACTCAGAAACAGCGCACCGAGCTCGCTGGTCAGCGCACCCGACTCGGGCAAGAATGTCATGAGGAAGTGGTCGTGCATGTCAATGAGCGGCACGTCGTCGGCGGCCATGGCGCTCGCGCAGATGGTTGCCATGTTCGCCATTTGAATCGTCTCTTGGTCGCCAAGCTCTTTGATGTCGAGTTCCTCGGGTAGCAGGATCGAAGCCGTCTCGGAGAAGAGGCGTCGTGTGTTGCGGAAGGCAGCAAGAAGGGCTGCATAGACGCGCGCCGCTTCGGACGGCGCATTGTCTCTACTGTTGGTATCGCTACCGGTGGTGTTTTCCCCGGAGCGGATGCTATCAAGCATTTCTTTCTCGCTCTGCGCATAGAGTACTTGTACGGCCTACGAGGCACGTTAGAACTGCGTCCTTGGACCAAACAAAGAAAAGGCCCGCAAGGCGCGAGTGTACTTACCAGACTTCCCAGCAACGGTAGGCCCATGGAACGCACAATGTACGTTGGGTTCTTCGAGAAGCGCATTCGTTTGCTAGCCGCCTCATGCGCAGGCGTCGCAGACTTGACACTGGCTGGGGGGGCAGCAGCAGTGGCGTCGGAAGGCGGGGGTGTGGGCGTTGCTGCCGGGTGTGCAGAGGATGGAGGAGACAGGGAAGGGCCGGCAGATGCCATGCGCGCCAACGTGGGGGTAGAAGCGGCAGCCGCTGTTGACGATGGCTGTGGCGGGGGCGACGGGTGTGTTGTAGATTGGCTGGATTTCTGCGCTGCCATTGCGCTGTACGAGCCGAGCGCAGACTTGAGCATGGCGCTGATATCCAGGCTGATTGCAGATGACGGCGTGGTAGTCGTGGCTGGTGGTGGTGGTGGTGCAGCTGATGGTGCAGTTGATGGTGCAGCTGGTGGTGCAGCTGGTGTTGCCGGTGGTGCTGGTGCTGGTGCTGCCGGTGCTATAGAGACTGGAGGCTGGGCCTCTGCCTGCGGCGAAGGCTGCTGCGGCGGAGGCGTTGCGGTATCTGTCCGAGGCCGTTTCCGCGCGCTCTGCTCGTTATCGTCGGCGCTGTCGTTTGCTGTGGATGGTTCGCGACTCTCGCGCGCCCGCTTGAGGGCGCTGAGTGATGCGCTTAGTGAGGCGTGCAGCGAGGACTGGATGGACTTGTCGAGGGTCCAAGCTGCGGCGGGCGCGGGCGCAGGTGTCTGAGAAGCGGAAGTTGATGGAGCCTCGTGGCTCGCGGGGGCGACCTGCTCCATGCTGGTTTGCGGTGCAGTGGTCGGCTCGGCCTTGACTGGTGATACGGCGGGGGACGGCGGGGTGGACTGGGTGGCGGACGGCTCGATCTTGATTCGTGCGGTCGCATTGCTGTCACTCATGCCATCGGTGCTTTCCGGCAGAGCCGCGCCGGGCGATGGCATCCGTCCGGGCGCGTGCTCGCCGGCAATGCCGTCCGATGCATCGGGTGGCGCGGGGGACGCGGCGCCGTCGCCAAGTGTCATGGCGGGATGCAGCAAAAGCGCTGGTAGAGGGCAATTGCGGGTCAATGATCAATGAAATATGATGGGAGAGGAGCAGCGACGTCGGGAGACGGGGTGTCGTGCGTTGCGATGGGTGTCGAATGGACAAGACGAGAGGAAGAAGGCGTGGCAGATGAGCGAGAAAGGAAGGCGGACAGGACCGGATCAATAAAAACGGAGATTTTCCGGGAGTTTATCCGGACCCGGTACCCTTATTTCTTGCCCCAAGAAATTTCCCCGCTTTTTGCCGGTCGATACACAGAATCCCCGACGACGTAATGGAAAAGGGATATTTGGACGAGGTGAAACAGTTGTCTAATGGCCAGACTATCTTGTTATGTGAGTGGCTAGACGTGGCCTTGGAGATATAATTACATTGGATGTCGCTGCTGCCCGTTCTGGAGCCTTGCTGCAGCACTGCGAAGAGAAACGAAGAAGAGCCTGCAACTCTCTCTACTCACAGCACGTGCCTCTGCACCCTGCGTCTTAATCATCCAATGACAGTAGCAGGCAGCAGTGGTGGCCATTGCCGTCGCAGCTGCCGTTCTGTCCACTACTGGCAGTGTGGTGGTCGTCGCCTGCAGAAGCACAGCGAGCACAGCGAAAACTGCGAACGCAGCGAACGCAACGATGCCCGATAGCCGAACAGGTGCATTGCACAATCAGCAGGAGACTGCCTACGAATTACGACCGAGGAGATAGTAATTGGCATCGGGATATTGATAAGACGGTTTGTCCATTTTGTGAATGGCTGCAGGTGGCGGAGATGCTCTCTTGTTTCAGGCATTGCGACATCCCTTCCGCTGCGCAACCTGAACACACGGCATATGAAACAACAGGAACCCGGCGTAGAACAACTGCGTCCGCAAGAACTTTCCCCGCCAAGCTTGCGGCCGACAAAAAAAGATGCTGATCTGTCATCAGCGCGGCTCTGTATTTCCAAGCAGGCAGCTCTGGTCGGAGCCGTCCCCCGTTCCGCAACGGCCGTGAGGAGACCCTCCAGGGGAGCCGCGTTGTCGCGCTGCCAAAGCGCAATAATACGGACGATCTTTGTGGTATTTCTGTGTCCTCGGGGGAACTGTCGTGCGTATCGTCCCTTTGCGGCAGCGGCGCAAAGGTGAACATAAGAGTCTAACCCCATGGCCCGCTAGTCCGGATCCGGGCTAGCTTTGGCTGGGGGAAATCGAGCAGCGGAGCCGCTCGGCGCACAGCCTGGGGAACGTCACGGCAGCGCACCCCCCTTCTCCCCCTCTCCCCCATATGAGCCTTGGCATGCTTCCGGCGTCCGCAACAGCAAAGGGCGCTAAGTGCTGCGGAACCGTTTGGGGGGGTGGCCAGGAGGGCCTGCGCCCCCGTAAAAGTGCGGCAGCTGATCTGGGGCGCTGCGGGGATCGTGGGCAAAACCTGCGTTGCGCGCCTCCGAGCATTCCCCGTAGCCCGCGCAAGCCGCCGCCGTAGCCCGCAAAGAGAGGGGGGGTTAATTGCTTCTTGCACGCTTTGGCCTCGCCCGCGCTGTGCCCGCCGGTTCGGTGCAAGGCACGCGCGCCATTGCCCCGAGACGGCGAGCAGCGTCATACCCCCGCTTTAAGGGAAGGCGCGCTCTATAAAAGGACCTCCCCTCTTCGCACCTCCCTTGTGCGAGCGTGCTCTGTCTTTGTCTAGATCCTCTTCAACTCGCCCCCAAATCGTCTTCCCTGCCGTTCGCTCTTGCCTCTTTCTCTCCTCTTTCTCTCCACACCACACAGACAGCGTTTCGTCGCACACCCACACAACACAATGGCCCCTCTGACTGCTGAGCTGTCTACGCCCATCACGGGCAAGATCACGCTCAACACTGGTCTGTAAGTGCAAACAACAGCAGAAATATGAAACGACACTTTTCGAATGAAAAAATCTAACCCCCAGTTTCATCAACAACGAGTTCGTGGCCGGCGCCAAGGGCAAGACCTTTGAGGTCATCAACCCGTCCACAGAGGCGGTCATCTGCTCCGTGCACGAGGCCACCGAGGAGGATGTCGACACGGCTGTCAAGGCGGCACGGAAGGCCTTCCAGACCACATGGCGCAGCAT
The DNA here is from genome assembly GCA_019925685.1 of Ceratocystiopsis sp. VPRI43766. Taxonomy (NCBI): domain Eukaryota; kingdom Fungi; phylum Ascomycota; class Sordariomycetes; order Ophiostomatales; family Ophiostomataceae; genus Ceratocystiopsis; species Ceratocystiopsis sp. VPRI43766. Next base: position 117,535 of record JADHKF010000026.1, read on the forward strand.
CACGCCGCAGGAGCGCGGCAAGCTGATGCTCAAGCTGGCCGACCTGGCCGAGAGAGACCTGGACAAGCTGGCCGCAATCGAGTCGCTCGACAACGGCAAGTCCATCACGCTGGCTCGTGGCGACGTTGGCGCTGTCGTTGGCTGCATTCGCTACTACGGCGGCTGGGCCGATAAGATTGAGGGAAAGACCATTGATATCGCACCCGACATGTTCCACTACACGCGGTCAGAGCCTCTGGGTATGTTTGCCTCTTCTCTTCTCATCTCTTCTTCTAGTCGACACAAGGCACCTGCTAACAGCTACAGGCGTCTGCGGCCAGATCATCCCGTGGAACTTCCCCCTGCTCATGTTTGCCTGGAAGATCGGCCCCGCCCTGGCCACCGGCAACACAATCGTGATGAAGACGGCCGAGCAGACCCCGCTCTCGGCCCTGGCGTTTGCTGCTCTCGTCAAGGAGGCCGGCTTCCCGCCCGGTGTGCTGAACATCATCTCCGGCTTCGGCCGCGTTGCGGGCGCCGCCATCTCGTCGCACATGGACATTGACAAGGTCGCCTTCACTGGCTCGACCGCCGTCGGCCGTACCATCATGCAGGCAGCCGCCGCGTCGAACCTTAAGAAGGTGACGCTGGAGCTGGGCGGCAAGTCGCCCAACATTGTGTTTGCGGACGCCGACATTGACGCCGCCATCGAGGCCGTCAACTTTGGTATCTACTACAACCACGGTCAGACCTGCTGCGCTGGCTCGCGCGTCTACGTGCAGGATACCATCTACGACAAGTTTGTCGCCGCCTTCAAGGCCCGTGCCGAGAAGAACAAGGTCGGCGACCCCTTCCTGGAGGACACCTTCCAGGGCCCGCAGGTCAGCAAGCTGCAGTACGACCGCATCATGAGCTACATCGACTCCGGCAAGGAGCAGGGCGCCCGCCTCGTCACCGGCGGCGGCCGCCACGGCGACAAGGGCTACTTCATCCAGCCCACCATCTTCGCCGATGTCAAGCCGGACATGAAGATTATGCGCGAGGAGATCTTCGGCCCCGTCTGCGCCATTGCCAAGTTCAAGGACATTGACGAGGTCGTCCGCATGAGCAACGACTCCAACTACGGCCTGGCTTCGGGCGTGCACACCAAGAGCCTCAACACGGCCATCCGCGTCAGCAACGAGCTGCATGCCGGCACCGTGTGGGTGAACTGCTACAACGCCCTGCACCACCAGCTGCCGTTTGGCGGCTTCAAGGAGTCGGGCATTGGCCGCGAGCTCGGCGAGCTGGCGCTGGCAAACTACACGCAGAACAAGTCGGTCGCCATCAAGCTGGACAAGTAAACAGCTTGGCCGCCGCAAAGTAAAAAAAAAAAAAAAAAAAAGAAAAAACAACAAAAAAAACGATAGGTCGATTGAGATACTCCATATGAATGAATAGCTCCTTTTCTTTTGCAGCAGATAGCAAGACAACGATTTGTAATGCGACCGTTCTTTTTGCCTATTTTGCCTATTTTGCCCCTGCAGCTTGACATTGACGTGTTTTTGCCCCCGGAGCGTGGTGGCGAGTATGGACGGGCCGGCTACGTGCGGCTACGACGGCTACTGGCAACGGCTACGGATCCGTTGAGCAAAAAAGGCGTCCACGAGGCCACTCTCTGCATTGCCTAGTGATTAAAAGAAATGTAACCCCTCTTAGAAAAGCGAGATCTCCACGGATAGTAAAGGAGTCAAGCAGAGTGTGGAGGCCGGAGTTGATCTGCCACCAATCGCACGGCACGCGCGCCAGCGGACAGAGCATGGAATGCTCAGGCCGACAGGCGAGCAGGCACGGTTGAAAGTGCGACCAGTGGGTGTAGAGAGAGCAGGGAGAGAGTGGGATGGATGGCCGTCAGAACAAGCCATTCACCCGAATCATTTCCCGTTCTTTTTTTTTGGAGGGGGGGGGGGGTCGGGTCTCCGGAGTGCGACCACAGGTCCAGTTCGGTCCGAAGAGCCGCAGCAAGGCCTCGACGAGGCTTTTTTCCTTGCTTTCTCCCGGCCCGGGCGCTCTGTTCCGAGACTAGACGGCAGATGCACGTCGTCGCGGTCCATAGAGGTTCCTATGCTCCATCCATGGCCAGACGGAAGCCGGAAGCGGCCATCCGGAACTGAGCTTCAGTCAGGCTGAACGGGAGACAAAATGGTCTCCGTCCAAGCGAGGCGTTGCGTGGTGTTGTGTGGGTTGGGGTTTCGGGTATCAACTCATTCCAGGCCTGCAGAGCAAAAGAGGCATCGTCAGAATACTGGTCCTTGTCCGACGAGGGGGGCACAGGAGGATCAAACGCACTGTCCATGCCGAGGAAGTCGGCGGCCATCAGCACCTCCAGACACAGCTCCGTCGGGATCTCCATGTCGGGGACGTCTTCCTTGTTCTTGTTCTTGTACCAGTACTGGAAATACTCGGCAACCTTTTCGAGGACGGGAGCGCTGTTGCAGCCGGGTCAGGTCGAGAACAGGCCAAGAGAGAAAGCAATGCAAGGGAAGGGAACGCGAAAAATGAGCCCATCTCAGGTCAAGTGTAGAGCAGAGCCCATGCGGCCCCGAAAGACACTGCGGTCCGGGTCCGTCTCGGACGAGACGGCGTCCGGCCAGGGCCAGTGGTTCCGGTCGATCCTCGGTTCTTCATCACAGACGGACGGCCAGAGCAAGGTCGAGCAGGGGGAGCCAAGACTTGTCTTTTCTCTCTCTCGGCCCAGGGACGCGAAAGTTGACTGTCTCCTTACCTGATCTCGGGAAAGGTGCAGCGCCCCGTCTTGGCCTCGGCAAACCGGCTCGCAGGATCCAGCATGCGCTTGATGACGGGGCTGACCGTGGTGGCGGCACGCAGAACGACAAACTCGAAGCCCTCGGCTGAGACGAGGGTAACGTAGTCGCTGGCCATGGCAAAGAGAGGCTGTGAAGAAAGAAGAAAGTGATGCGGTACGGTGGCTTCGGAATCCGCGTCCACGCGATTTGAAGACGTGGATGCGATCTGCGCGGAAGAATGAAGAAATGGTTAAGGGTGCATGCAGGGAAGACTCCAAAAGTCGGAAACGTGAATTTTCACACCAGTCTAGCCCACTGGCGCTGCTAGATCGAGGCGCGTCGCCCCGCACGGACCACGCTCGATCACTCCCGCAACGACAGCTGACACCGTTGCCCCGTGAACGAATCCCGGGGGTGGACGAAACAGGCAAAAAGTCAACGCACAGCGCTTTCCTCGTCTTCTTGTCTCTCCTCGCTCCTTCCCCCTTCCACGCGAAAATCTTCGAGATTAAAGTGTCCACTCCATTCCTCAGGAAAACCGTCCATTTCGCACTTCTCCTTTTGCATCTCTTGGGTTTTCCTTCACCATCTACGCGCTTACACACACACGCACACACTCAGTTCACACGCTCGCACGCTCGTCTCTCGACGACTGCGCCATCCAGAGTTTCTCTTATCGAGTATTGCCAGCCATCTACAGCTCGTTTCTGCTCACGATCCAGGCAGGACCTGTGGTTTTCTTTTCTTTTCTTTTTTTCTTCCTTTCTTCTTTTCTTTTTCTTTTGTCTTCTTTCTTACCCCCTTGTTTCTCCTCTCTTGCCACTATGGCGACCAACTACCGCAACTCCTACTACCAACAACCCACCCGCGACACACTCGACTACAGCATCCAGAGACAGCCCACAACCAGTGACCGGCGCGACACCCGGCCAGCACGGTCCAGCGCAGGCACCAGCGCCAGCTCGTCCTCGTCGGGCCGCGAGTCGTCTGCCACAGCCATGACCGAGCCTCCGGCCTACTCAAAGAAGATTGTCGTGGTGGGCGATGGTGGCTGCGGAAAGACGTGTCTGCTCATCAGCTACAGCCAGGGCTACTTCCCCGAGGTACGTTGCGTTGTCTGGGAGGGCGAAAGCTGCAACGAGAGCGACAACTAATTCGTCCCAGAAATATGTGCCGACTGTCTTTGAGAACTACATCACGTACCCGACTCACAAGCCGACGGGCAAGACCGTTGAGCTCGCGCTGTGGGACACGGCTGGTCAGGAGGAGTACGACCGTCTGCGGCCTCTGTCGTACCCCGAGACCGACCTGATCTTCGTCTGCTTTGCGATTGACTGCCCCAACTCGCTGGAGAATGTGATGGACAAGGTGAGCAACCTATTTTCTTCTCGATGGCTTTCCTCGTTCTCTTTGCTAACTGCTGGAAGTGGTACCCGGAGGTCCTGCACTTCTGCCCATACACGCCGCTCTTCCTGGTCGGCCTCAAGTCCGATCTCCGCTTCAAGAAGACGTGCATCGACATGCTCAAGACACAGGGTCTGACGCCCGTGACGACGGAGCAAGGGTTGGCCGTGGCCAAGAAGATGGGCGCGCAGTACATGGAGTGCAGCAGCAAGGAAATGAAGGGCGTCGACGAGATCTTTGAGCAGGCGCTGCTGACCGTGGTGGCCAACGACCGCCAGAATCTCGAGATGCAGGCGGCAGCCGCAGCGGCGGCCGGGTCCGCGGGCCGCGGCCGCAACACAGCAAGCAGCGGCGTCACGTTCAACGGGGCCGGCGGCAGCGCCGCAATGCCTCTGGGCGGCCCACTGAAGCGGAGGAAGCGGCGGTGCATCCCGTTGTAGGGAAGCGGATAGGCGCAAGTGGGATCGGAGCGGCAGCCGCCGGCCGGCGGCGACACGGAAACAGCCGAGGACAGCAAGGATCAACGGGGGGTGAGCATGGCGTCCACAGAAGTGGCAACAACGAGAACAAGGCGGACGACTGTGCGATGAGGAGGGCGGGCGTTCCGGCGAGAACTCAAAGTAATGATTTTCAAACATGTGAATACATTTCATTTCATTCCCAAATGCAGCGTGGGCGATAATGCTTGCCAGTATGAGCAGCAGAGTAGAACGGAAGCGGCGAGGGCTCATAAAAACAAAGAACCTTGACACCTCGAAGCAGATCGTCTTCGCAACAGCACATCCGCGTCACGGAGGGACAATCGTGTAGCGAGAAGCAAAGCGCGTCTTCGGCGGCGGGTGGGCGAGAAGCACATCCACATCGTGGCCAAGTACGAGCTCTTGCGACAGAGCAGAAAGCGTGGGCATGCGATATGCAAAGACGAAGCCACGCCTCAGCCCTTAGTCGGCCTGGTTGCATGGGAGCAGGAAATCGGACGCGTGTCAAGCCATCAAATGCAGAACGCAGGTCAACGCTCCTGCTCGTCGGCTGCTGCGGACTTGGCCGCTTGCTCGTGCTTTGCCTGCTTGTCGTCCTCGGCCGCGGGGGCTTGCTGCTGCTGCTGCTGCTGCTGCTGCTGCTGCTGGTCGCGCCCCATGACGCCCTCGAACTGGGCCCAGAGCGCGTCCACGGACGCAAACTCGTTGCCGACCGTCACGACGGCCTCGAGCGAGCGGTTCAGCTGGTTGGCGCTGGCCAGGACGCGCTCAAAGGACTGGATGGAAGAGCAGCCCTGTCAGCTTTCCCTGTTGACGTGTTTTCGCGTTTTCCCCCTCTTCTCTCCGCCCACTGCTTGACCTACCAGTCCGATGTCGCCAATCAGTTGTGCTCGCCGGACCGCAAACGCGGTTGACGCCGGCGCTGCTCGCCGACCGGAAGCATCCATGGCCGAGAGGTTGTGTCGGGTTGTTGGATGGCGGGGGAGGAGAGTCAATGTTCGAGGGCGGGCCCAGACTCCGAAGTGGTCGGTGTGGGGCCGGGCGTCCCCACGCGTCTCGCGCGCCACGCGACATTTCTCACAGGCGTCGCGGGCTTCGCTACAGGCGCCAGAGCCCTGTAATTCTATGGCTGCTGGCCACACAAGGCGTGCCTACATCGCCTGCACTGCAGTAAAATGGAAAGGTCTGAACAGGTTTAATCTAGTAAGGCTACATAACAGGTTCCAGAATCGCTTGCTTCCCTGCACTGAGCATTCTTTCTGGCTCTAGGGCCAAACTCTTTGAAGGATATATATATTGGTGCTGGTTTGAGTAGATCAAAATCATTCTCGCAGCCGTGGGCGTGTCTGTCGTCTACGTATGGCCTCGGTCCTTTGAGCCCCGGCTGTGCTCCGGGCAGCCTACCGTGCCGTGCTCAGAGCGTCTGGGCCAAAAGAGAGCGGCAGTAACTAACGAAAGAAGACAAGTCAGCCAAAAGAGAAAGCCTCTCGCAAGATCGTTGACAAGAAAAAAAAGGCACGTACCACCTCCAGCTTCACCGCAATGTAGTGTCCATCTTTGGAGAACATCAGGACCGGCATGCTCAGATCACAGAATTCCCGGATGCTGTTCCGTTAGAACAAGAAAACAAGGGGGAGGATAAGACGACAGAACTACTCACAATTGCCGGCACATCCCACATGGCGAGCTGGGCATGCTCGGATCCGTCGCCGCCGGCGCCAGCACTGCCAGCGCCTTGAACTCCCGGTGGCCCTCGAACACGGCCCGCCCCAGCGCCACCCGCTCGGCACATGTGCCCACTGGGAACGACGCATTCTCCACGTTGGCCCCGAGCACCACCGTCGGCAGGCCGTTCCCACCGCCGCTGCTTCCACTGCCGCTTCCACTGCTGCCGCTATGGCCGCCGCTGTGACCGTACCGCGTCATCACCGCCGCGCCGACGGGGAACCGGCTGTACGGGCAGTATGCCCCCTCAGTCGCAGTGGCTGCCGAGCGGTGCAGCTCGCGGAACTCGGCAACTGTCAGCCCAAGCTGGTGGCAGGTGGCCTGGACCTGCATCGCATCCGTGCTGGAGTGCACCGCGAGGGCACCCGTCGGAGACATGGTGTGGGTGAGGGTGGGGGTGGGGGGTCGGTCGCCGCGATTGGGTGTGTGTCGCGTCTGCGGGCTTTTCGTCTCGAATCGTTTGCCAGCTCCGTCACAAAAGAATCAACGAGTGCAAGGGTAGGTGACAAAAGAAAGCGCAAACGGTCTCAGGTTGTTTGGATGTGGGGTTCAGTAAACTGCATAGGATTATCGTATGACGTACATTGTCATTGTTTGGGCCCGTGGCACCAAACTCCATCTCCACCCACCTCCGCCCGGATTTGCGTTATCAGCACCACTTCGTCTCTTTAGTTGTCCATCTCGGCCGCCGGCGCACTTGCTGACGCGCTTGCCGTCTCGTCGGGCCTGTCCGTCTCGACCGAGGTTTTGACGTCCAGATCGCCCAGTTGGAGGAGCGTGAACCGCTCACAGATTTGTCGCTTGAGCTGTCCGTTGTCCCGGCATTGTCCGGCCAGCCGCATTGCTGCGCGAGCCCACTGCCGTGCCTGGTCTTCGCGACCGCCGGCAAACCAGTCGATGCCCTCGTTGAATGCTGTCACCGCTAAGAACTGCAGCTCGTCTTCTGGCCATGTCTCTTCGCTCGTTTTGGCTGCGTCAGCCCCGTCTTTATCATTTAAAATATGGCACACCTCCGTGAGCACTTGAAAGGCTGCGTCGTTGTCGCGATACAATGCGGCCTGAAATAGACAGCGGTAGTATTTTACCAAATGGACAGAGCCAAAATTGCCGAGGCCTTGTAGTTTGCTAACAAGAAAGCGCATGGTCGAGACAAACTCTAAGCATCGTGATCAGCAACAGAACACTTTCAAGAGGGAGCGTCCACCTACTCTTGCTCGGTACGGTCACTTGAGACCGTAGCAGACAGTCTCCGAGAACCCGGAGCGTATCGCCATTTTCACAGGCCGCAGCGCGTTCGCAGATGTTCTCTAGCTCGTCCCAGTCTCCTAAAGCTATGGCCCCTTCAAAATCGAAGATCAAGAGGACAGCGACTTTGCTGCGGAAATCGTCCATCGACAGCGACGGCTTCCCGCCATTGCCTCGCTGTTTCAATGCTGTTCGAAAGGCCTTAATGTGCTCGCGCATCGCATGGTAGTCTCTGAGTCTGCTTTCGTCTGCGGATGTTTGTAAAGAAGTCGCTGCAGACGGTCCCCGGGCGAGAGCGGCCAGTGCTGATGCGACAAGAAAGTGGCAGTTGAGTAGCTTGGACGTCACGTCGGTCGCCACTTGTAGCTCTTGTCCCTCTGGAAACAACTTGATGATCTTGACGCAAGCGCCCAGAATGCGTACGGTGTAGCGCAGGTCCCAGGCGCCCGAGTATTTCAGCCCCAAGTTGTATGCAGCTCGGCAGAACCACTCAAGCTCGTCCATTGTGAAGAGCGGCTTGTCCGCGCCACCAGTGTTGCGGTCCCGGCTGACCTCGATGGCCTCAACAACTTTGCACGTTAGGTTGATATTGTGATTTTCGCCATTCTTACTTTGAACATACCTCCTTCGAACACATCGGCCAGATCTCGCATTGCAGTCTCTTGCTCTGCGGTGGCGCACTCCTTGTATGGATTTACACCAACGTCCGTGCCGCCGCCGTCGACAATGTCCCGAAGCATGAGCACGATGCACCGGAACAAGGCCGGCGTATGTATAGGCCCGGGGCTGCCGTAGTTGATAGCGTCGGCCAGTTTTCGCAGGGCCTGTACGGCAAACCGAGGTGCTTTCGCGTGTCGAGCATGAAGGACACACGCATACAACATCTCCCTCCCATTCGCCGACGTGCTGATACTCCGTAGACAGTCTGTCGCAAGAACAGGATCGTCTGAAAGGATAGCAAGCTTGAAAACGATGTACTTTGTCATCGGCTCGTCCTGTGTAGACTCTGCCATGCCGCGGTAAACAGCCTTGGCCGTGTCCAGCGCACCGCTCTCAATCGAACATAAAAGAAGTTTTCTGTTATTTGTATTAGTTTTGAGTCATGAAGTGCCAATAGCCAATGTGCGGTGAAGATTGAGGCACCTTTCGACCAAAGCCCGGTTGGCCCGGCCTCCAGACTCAAAGATGTGGCATAAGGCGAGTCGGCACCAGCGGGCAGCCGTTTCATACTGCCTCTCTTGGTAGCCCTGCTCGATCCGTTTCCACATCAGCTAAGTCTGTGTCAGCACTTGTCCTTTCGTTTGGTTATCTCTCTGAAATCGGTATGGGAGACTCACTGTCTGTGCGGCAACAGCCGTATCCGAGCTAATAGGCATCCGGAGTTTTGATAGAACCTGTTCTGCTTTGTCCAGTCCGTCTTGTCCATCTCTCTGGTGTGCCAGGAGCCAAATTCGCGTAATGATAAGCTTTTCGATCCACTCCATTGCGTCGTCTCGATGTCGCAGAGACAACAGAAAGGCATCGAGCGTGTCGCAGCCCAGTCCAGGACTCTTGGCGTGCAGTTTCTGTATGTGGTGATGAAGCAGTTGGAACGCGTCTTCTGTCGATGCATCGGCAAACCCATTCACCATGCGTAGCAGGACAGCAGCGTATCCTTCGGCATCAAAAGACGTGCACATTGGCGATGCATGCAGCTCCAGCTGTGCCAACTGCATACGCGGATCATCGTCGCCTGTTACCTCATGCAACTTCTGGACAAGGGCAGTGGCTTGCTTATACCCCTCGGGTGTCTCCAATAACAATGATGCAGCCGCACGCGCATGTAAAATTGCAACCTGGAGTTCACGGTCGTTTGAGCCCGTGTGCACAAAATTGTCCCGGTCTTTGCATTTCCAGGACAAAACCTCTTCGGCGCGGTCAAGCCAGGTGATTGAGGCACGAGCATCGCGCTTGGCAAGGAGCCCTTTGCCAATGTCAAAAAGAGCGGCGGAAAAAGCCTCGGCGGTGGAAGCGTCTAAACTGTCACGCGAAGCTCGTGTGCTCTCTTCCATGAATAAGCTGTCAGCCTGCTCAAGCCGATTCTCCTTCCAGAGCTTCCACGTAAGAGCAAAAAGGAAATGATTAGTCCATTGCTTCCCGGCCAGCGAAAACCCTACCGGATTTCACATACCTGGATTATCTGCAACATAGCAAGCTCTGGCTCCAGTTTGTCCAGCTTGGCTGACTGTCTGTTTGCATCTTCTCTGCTGATCTTATTGTTGTCGTCGTCTTCTTCGTTACCAAGGCGGTCTCGTAGGTCGCTTATAAGACGGCGTCTATACGCTGTTGCAAGATCCAGGACCATGCGTCCCAGTTCCACGTCGTTTTCCTCTATGCATGCTCGCGCGGCCCGCACTGCAATACCTAGGAGGTACAACAGCTGTGCGCTATCAACTGGAGGACTTGGCCCAGGCGGGTTAATGGGCCCGGGGGCGTTGCTGCTGTTGCTACTACTTCGATTCACACAACAGCTGCTTTGAATCACCACAAAGGCAAGCACGCGGCTGTGTAGTAACAGTCGCTGATATTCTGGCGGGTGAGCAATGCTGACGCGTGTCGGCGCCGTCCTCTCAGGTTCCCGTACAAGGCGCAGCACGAGGTTCCAAAGCCGAACGCCTGCCTGGTGGGTAGGCACTCCGAGGGCAGTGAGGCCGCTATGACTTCTGTCGGCACCGTGGTCCTCGACGCCTTTGGCTCCAAGGCACACGAAAATTTGCCGACGTATATCGTCTGCCAGTGCGGCAGCTGCGACGGTGTCGCCCCTGAGGAGCGGCAGACGGCGCTCGAGTTCTGCAGCCACGTCTGGGATCAAAACAGGCGTTAGACGGAAGGCGAAGGGTAGCTGCTAATGGGGTTCCAGGACGCACCTAATAGACGGGACCGCGTCCTTGGGACTTCTGTTGTCTGTGGGTGGGCGTCCATTGGCGTCGAAGTGCTGGATGCGAAGGCGTCTTCAAGTACTGAAAAATGGGCGAGATAGCCGGGTCGTGTCAGATGATATTTAGACCAAGGGGGAAACTTGAAGAAAATTGAAGATGAGAAGAGGCACGTTGATATCAGCCGCGGTCTCTCTCAAATTGAAAGGAAGCAGCGTGGCGGCCGTTCTTTCCTGGGCTCGCTTTCGCCCACTGCAATGCATGCTGGTCGCAACTGCCAGGATTGTACGCCCCCTTTTATTCTCAGAGGGAAAGAGCAGTCAGTGAAGCGACAATGTCCTATTTGGGAATCCTTATGTTGTTCGCAAGCAAGGGGAATTGTGTCTGCCAAAACAGACGGTATAAAAAATAGCAGTGACCAAAGACAAATACCCAAAGGAAAATAACAGGCGTATAAGCATACAAGCACCAGAACATCGTGTTTCCCGGCCTCCTTTTTCTTTTTTTTCCCTTTTTGCTTTTCCTCCGTGCTGGGCCTTTGGCCACCGCGAGCAGAAAAAAAAATCCCAGAAATCAATCAACGTTCGAACAAAATAAAAGACAGCATTACAGGACAGAAGGGTCATGCGGCAAGAAGTTTCCAACAATCAAACTCGGGCTGTCGCCGTTAGCGAAGGAACAGTAAATAAACGTGGAGAGAGGAAATTGCTCACATCTTGTGGTCGTCTCGCCGGATCTTGAGGGAAAAGCAGCACTGCATGATGGGTTCGTCAGACGTGCCGTTGGGGTTTTTGATCGAACACGCGGTCAGCAGCGTGTCGTGGGCCGGGTCGAAGGCGATGGTGCCAAACTCCTCCCAATAGCGCACGACAGATTCCTCGGTCAGGATCTCGTGTAGCGCGATCTTTCCGTCGCGCAGGCTCTCGACCGGTACATGGATCAGCTCGGCCATCTCCTTGTTGCCACGGAAGATCTCGCCTGTACGGCGCCAACAGCACGCCGGCACGGCCATGCTGGCAAAGACTCGGTCGTACTCCATCAGCGTCTTCTCGAACCACATCTCGACATAGATGAGCTCAAGATCCGTCAAGGCCTGCATCTTCTCACGAAACTTGGGCCGGAACCGGTCCAGCTGGCGTTGGATTTTCTGTTTCGATGCTGGCGCAATACGGTGGCTGTCAAGATACGTGTGCAGACGCGCGTAGCCCTTGACGTAGTTAAACGGTTTGAGCAGACCCGCATCATACTTGGCCTTGAGTAGGTCCGTCATGCGCTGTTCTGGAGTGGCATTTCCAAACGGGTCGGCGGCCTGAAGATAATACTGGGCCTTCTCGGCAGCTCCTGGGCGCAACGATGTTGCTTCTGAGACAGCCATGTTGCCTGTCTGGCCATGGAGATCCGATGACCCAGCGCCCGCAGCTGCTATGCGGTCTGGTGGAAGCATGGCACCACTACCGGCGGATGTGTTGCTGTTTTGGGGGGGGAGCGTGTTGTTGTTGTTGTTGATTGAGATACCTGCTAGGTCCTTTCCATCGGCATGGGCCTCATTGCTACCCGTCAGGAAGCCTGTCGTAACATCAGGCTGCGTGCCCCTCAGCAGCTGATTGTTTTGGGCGTCGATGAAGTTGGCGTCGTCGACCATGCTGCTCTGCAGAAAGTCGTTGAGAAACTGCAGCTCGCCACTGACCTCAGGCACGATCATGTAGCTGTTGTGGTTGTGCATGTCGTGGAAGTGGTTCTGGGCCGTCAACCACGCATCTGAGAAGCCACCGACTGGAGAGCGGATCGTCAGAAGATAGGACACGACGAAAGATAGACGGGACGTAGGACGACAGGGCACAAAAAAGAACAAACGGAAGCAGGGAAGGGTAAAATACGGGGAAGAAACAAGATGAGCGACAAAAGAGGACAAAGGAGAGAATATGTATAAGAAGACGGCAAATGGGGGAGGAAAAGGGAAAATGAAAGCAGGAAAAAGACTAAAACAAATAGAGGAGTAAAAAACCCAACATACATTGGCTCACGTCATTCGCAGTCAGGGCGCTGGGCTGGATTCCAGAGACAGCTGGACTGGGTTGCACAAGCTGGAGATTGCCTTGTCCAAGCACGCCTGCATTGAAGGACGAGGGCGAGGCCTTGGCCGCATCTCGCGCAGCATGCGAGGATGGCGGTCGCATGGCTGTCTGATTTGCTGCCTGGGGATGTCGGCTGGCGATGAGCTGTCGACCATGGCGGTGAGCAGTCGTGGGGGGCGCGCTCGCGGTGGCGCTGGCAGCGTCGGCAGCGTATTCTTCGGACTCGTCGGCGGCTGAGGCGGCGGTCGACACGGCAGCCGTGGCGGCGATCAGGCTCCTGGCCTTTTTCGGATCGATGTCACGCGGTTCATCATGACAAAGATGTCCAATGTTGCGCTTGATGCACCGTGTACACGGCCGTGGCTATAACGGTGAGTGGCTGACTTTCTTGGGGCTTGCAAAACGGGGGCTGGACTGTGATAAGGGCCAGGGGTCTGCGAGGTGGAGGACGCCCGTAAAGGATCCCCCCAAGACCTCAAGGGTGGGAGGGGTGTGGGAGGACAAACAGCAAAGCAGATACAGGGAGGGGTAGAGCAAGCAGAAGGCAAAAAAATAGAAGGCGAGGGAAAGAAATGAAAGCAGACGAAACGGGAAAATAAGAGAGAAATATGACAATGAGACTTACAAGATCACAAGTCATATGCTGTACCGAGAACGGCAAATTAGCAAGGTGGCCAGCAGAAAGAAGACAGGGAGATGAGAGGCAAACGAAGGCGCCGGTGCATATGCACGGAGCAGCAAAGCAAGGAAAGCAATATATGATGCACGGCCAGCCGCAGACAGCCCAGGCAACCCGGACAGGGGGGGTGCTGGGCCGTGCAGCGCGAGAAAAGAGGGGAGGGGGGGAGAGAAAAGTTAAAAAAACGTACAGAACGGCGACAGTAAACGCATGCTGCAGAGGAAGAAGAATGGTCAGCAGAAGAACAAAGGCAAGGCGTGCCGCAATGAGGGCGACAGCGGTGAGGGGCAACGTCACAAGAGCTGAGCGCCAGAAAAGAAAGAACAGGGGGGGGGGGGGGGGGGGGGGGACCCCCCCCCCCCCCAAAACAAAAAAAAAAAACACACACCCACACGCCAACACAACCCATGTGTACACGGGGGGGCAC
>JADHKF010000026.1:131258-145787 GCA_019925685.1 Ceratocystiopsis sp. VPRI43766
AGAAAAGAAAGAACAGGGGGGGGGAAGCCCAGCCGATGCAGGAGTTGCAGAAGCTGCAGGAGCTTTTCTGCATCGGCAGGGAGGTGTGCGTGTGCGCATTATGCCGCTGCCCGGCCGTCCTGGGCGTTGCTGGCGTGCACCACTCAGACCCTCATTCTCCCCCCTCGTCTTCGCTCGCCTTTGCGCAACAGAGTCCATGCGGAAGCACACAGGAACAACGCACCGTGATTGACTTTGCGCCGCTTTTTGGGCGCCCGCGTGGCGTCGTCGCCTGCAGCAGCAGTCGTGCTGTCGTCGTCGTGGTTGTGCTGGCTACTGCGGCGGTGGTGCTCTTCGTTGGCAGCAGACATAGAAGCACGCCGAGGGTCGCCGGTGCCGTTTCCGTTGCCATTGCCGTTGCCATTGCCGTTTCCGTGGCTATGGCCGTTGCCGCTGCTGCTGCGGCCATGACCGTTGCCATTGCCGTGGCCACGGCCGTCCTCACCTGCCCCGTTGCTTTCAGCCGCGACGCCGTCTCCGGCATGTCCACCCATGCTGGCTGCTGCTGACGCCCGCCGGGGCGCCGCCTCGTGTAGAAGGTCCTGGTCCATTCAAAGGGAGGGGTGGGGAGGGGCTGGCTCCTGGCAGGGTTTCTCGTTCACACAGCGCACCGCAGGCTGGGTCCCATTCTCGGGCCCGTCGCTCCTCCAAGCAATCTCCTTACCCGTGCAGGAGCAATGGCAAATGGGAGGGTTACACAAGCAGACAGAACACGCAAGCACAAAGCGCTGCGTGTGGCTTGCAGGGGGGGTTGGTCAGGACGGAGAGAACAGAGGGCAGAGAGTGGAGGGAAGGTGTCTGCAGGTGTCTGTCTGCAGGGCGTTTGCCGGCCGTCTGCAAGCGCTTGCCGGGCGTATGGAAGAGCCGGGCCAATGTGTGCCGCCCGTTCGTCCGTGTTTTGCGGTGTTTGTGCGTGCGCGGCGGCGGCGGTCTGCGCATCCGCGGGTTCGTCAGTTCGTCCAAAGTCAAAGCTTGGCTGGGGAAAAGCAGACCAGAAAGAGACGCGCGCGCCAATCGATTCGAGGATTTGTGGGGTGACCAGCAAGCGGGACCAAAGCGGGGCCCGAAAAACAAGGCATAAAGGAAAATAGCCAGTTAGCAGATGGGTTTTAGTAGTGTGGAGACGTCCCCCTCTTACACCGTACACGTGCCGCAAAGCCGTAAAGAGACAGCTCTGACGCCGATCATGACATGCAGGGTACTTGTGAGCAAGATGCTGGCCCTGACAGACAGGTCGTTGCATCTCGTGAGATTGGGGCTTCATAGCAGAAGGTGTGCCGGTGGTTGGTACAATCGTAGACACGGACGCAAACAGTAGGAAAACACCGCGGGGCAAGCAGTGCGGCGCTCCTTCTTGTTTTGTAGAAAGGGCAAAACTGGAAGTGCGGGCAGCTCCTGCTGGTTTCGACTCTTGCAGAGTCGGGAAGGAACATCTGGCTGCGAGATGATCCTTTTGTAGTTCTTCTTTGCTCATCCTCCTTTTCTTCATCTTCCTGCTTCCTGCTTCCTTTCCTTTTTACTCCGGAGTATTCTCCGTGTTTTCACCGGCAGACTTCACGAGGTCGATTTCTTTCGGTGGCATGTGAACACAGTACCTGTCAAGGCTGAGAACAACACAGAAGCGCATTAGGCTAGGGACGTTGAATCCAGTCTGGAAAGAAAACTAACTGCTTACAAGCTTTAAGTGCACAAACGGTATTCTGTCGACAGGGGGAGCCTGTCTCCCCGTTGCGCGCTCTGGGCCGTTATGCTTACACGAATAGGCGGGAAATGCTCCGTACACCGACCGGTATGCTTAGCTACACTGCAAAGCGAACAAGCAGAAAATCCATCGGACCTACCGACGTCTAGAGCGTCGGCATCCGACGAGGTGCGGGTGAGGCGGGGATCCACCCGATCTGCACGGGCGTTGATTGGCTTACTTGGGACGATGTAATGGCCATCTGCATCGATCCCGCGTGGGACTGGCGAATCTCGTATGCCCGCGAGCCAGTGCTTTCTTATCTCCAACAGGCGCGGGGGCAAGCCGACCTGCGGGCTTTCTTTCTCTTTTTTTTTTTGCTTCTTTTCTTCGTCCCTTCTTTTTACCGTTTTTTTCTTTAACCCAGCCTTTTTCTACTTCATCTAATTTTTTTTCTTCCTTGTGTTTTTGCTTCATCCCACGCTCATCACTGGAATCTGGAACGTCGACCTGTCATCCCTATCTCGTCATCCTGGCACCATGGCCCCTGCTGCCGTCTCGCCTGTGCATGCCACATCTGGCGGTGTGGCCAGCCTGACGACAACATACGACGACACTCTGGTTTTCTATCTCAACGGCACGCGGGTCGTGCTCGACGACGTCGACCCGGAGGCAACCCTGCTGGAGTATCTGCGGGGGATTGGCTTGACGGGGACAAAGCTGTGAGTTTACCTTTCTCTTGTTTCCAGTTTCAATCTGTCGCTCTTTTTCTTCCCATACTTACACCCCCAGTGGCTGCGGAGAGGGCGGTTGTGGCGCATGCACTGTTGTGGTCAGCCAGCTCAATCCCACTACCGGCAAGATCTACCACGCGAGCGTTAACGCCTGTCTGGCGCCGCTCGCCAGTATCGATGGCAAGCATGTCATCACGGTCGAGGGTATCGGCAACGCCCAGCGGCCGCACCCGGCTCAGGAACGCATTGCGCACGGCAACGGCAGCCAGTGCGGCTTCTGCACGCCGGGCATTGTCATGAGCCTGTACGCCCTGCTGCGCAACAACGACGCACCAACCGAGCATGACATTGAGGAGGCCTTTGACGGCAACCTGTGTCGCTGTACAGGCTACCGCACCATTTTGGACGCGGCGCAGACCTTTAGCGTTGAGGCCGCCGCGCGCCAGAACGGGGCTGGCTGCTTCCTGTCTCGGTCGAACGGAGGCAGTGGCTGCTGCCAGGACAAAGAGGGCAAGGACGGCAAGGACCAGGCCACTGGTGGCGGTTGCTGCAAGGACAAGGGCAGCAGCGGCGGCGGCGGCTGCTGCAAAGACAAGAAAAGCGAGGACGACGGCCCAATCAAACGCTATACCCCCCCCGGGTTCATCGCATACGATCCCGATACGCAGCTGATCTTCCCACCGGCGCTGCGCAAGCACACGTTCCAGCCGCTGTCGTTTGGCAACAAGCGCAAGCGTTGGTACCGGCCAACGACACTGGAGCAACTGCTTGAGCTCAAGCAAGTGTTTCCGCAGGCCAAGATCATCGGCGGCAGCTCCGAAACGCAGATCGAGATCAAGTTCAAGGCACTGCAGTACCCCGTGTCTGTGTTTGTGGGCGACATCCCCGAGCTGCGGGGCGTTGTCTATGGCGACGACTACCTGGAGATTGGCGGCAACGTCACGTTGACTGATTTGGAGCACCTGTCTGCGGAGGCGGCACGCGACCGCTATGGGCCAGAGCGTGGCCAAGTGCTGGCGGCCATCCACAAGCAGCTGCAGTTCTTTGCCGGACGCCAGATCCGCAACGTCGGCACGCCGGCCGGCAACCTCATCACGGCATCGCCCATCTCGGATCTGAACCCCGTGTTGATGGCGGCCGGCGCCACGATTGTGGCCAAGGCGGCGGCAGCCGATGGCAGCGGCATCACAACGACAGAGATCCCCATGTCCAGCTTTTTTGTGGGCTACCGGCGCACGGCGCTTCCGGCGGACGCGGTGCTGGCGGCGATCCGCATTCCCCTGACGCTGGCCACGGGCGAGTATTTCCGCGCGTATAAGCAGGCCAAGCGCAAGGATGACGATATTGCCATTGTCACAGCAGCAATGCGCGTGCGTGTGGACCCGTCAACGGGCGTGGTGACCGATTGCAACCTCGTGTACGGCGGCATGGCGGCGACGACGGTGGCAGCCAAGACGGCCAACGCGTACCTGCTGGGCCGGCGGCTGGCAGAGCTGCCGACGCTTGAGGGCGCCATGAACGCGCTCGAGACGGACTTCAACCTGCCCTTTTCCGTACCGGGTGGCATGGCGTCGTACCGCAGAGCGCTAGCGCTCAGTCTGTTCTACCGCTTCTACCACGAAGTGATGGTGGCGATGGGCAAGGCCGAGATGGAGGCTGAGGCGGTGGGTGGCAGCAGCAGCAGCGCCCCGAGCGAGGAGTCGCCCGAGGTATCGTCGCCGGAGGCATCGGCGCCGGAGGATGGCGGGAGCAGCAGCAGCGGCAGCAGCGTCTCGGAAGATGAGCCGGCGGAAGCTCCGGCAGCGAAGACGTTGACGACGGATGTGGCAAACGTGGCAGACGTGGCAGCCGTGGAGGAGCTAGAGCGGGCGATCTCGACCGGCGCCATCGATCACGACGCGGCCAAGGACTATGAGCGTGAGGTGCTCGGCAAGGCAAACCCGCACCTGGCGGCGATCAAGCAGACAACGGGCGAGGCGCAGTACGTGGACGACATCCCTCCGATGGCGCGCGAGCTACACGGGTGCCTGGTGCTGTCGCGCAAGGCACACGCACGTATCCTGAGCATTGATTACGAGCCGGCGCGTGCGCTTCCGGGTGTGGTGGACATTATCGACCGGCACAGCATGCCAAGTGACGCAGCCAACCACTGGGGTGCACCCAACTTTGACGAGGTGTTCCTGGCGGAGGAGGAGGTGCACACGGTCGGGCAGCCGATCGCGATGGTGGTGGCAACGACGGCGGCGCGTGCGGCCGAGGCTGCACGGGCGGTGCGCGTGGAGTACGAGGAGCTGCCGGCAATCTTTACGATGGAGGAGGCCATCGAGCAGAACAGCTTCTTCAGCCTGGACCGGCGACTGCGGCGCGGCGAGGACCCAGACACGGTGTTCCCGCAGTGTGATCATGTGTTCTCCGGGTCAGTGCGGATGGGTGGGCAGGAGCACTTCTACCTGGAAACGAACGCGGTGGTGGCGGTCCCCAAGGCAGAGGACGGCGAGATGGAAGTGTTTGCGAGCACGCAGAACCCCAACGAGACGCAGGTGTTTGTGGCACAGGTGTGCGGAGTGCAGGCGAACAAGGTGGTGGTGCGGGCGAAGCGGCTGGGCGGCGGGTTCGGCGGCAAGGAAACGCGGTCGGTGCAGCTGACGGCGATTGCGTCGCTGGCGGCGCGCAAGACGCGGCGGCCGGTGCGGTGCATGCTGACGCGCGAGGAGGACATGGTGACGTCGGGGCAGCGGCACCCGTTCCTGGCGTACTACAAGGTGGGCGTGACGCGCGAAGGCAAGCTGCAGGCGCTGAAGCTGGACATCTACAACAACGCGGGCTGGACGTGGGACCTGTCGGCGGCGGTGGTGGAGCGGGCCATGACGCACAGTGACGGCTGCTACCGGGCGCCGAACGTGTCGGTACGGGGCCGGCTGTGCCGGACGAACACGATGAGCAATACGGCGTTCCGCGGATTCGGCGGGCCGCAGGGGCTGTTCATCGCAGAGACGTACATGACGGAGGTGGCAGACCGGCTGGGGCTGTCGGTGGACCAGGTGCGGGCCGTCAACCTATACCAACCGCTGGAGGAGACGCCGTTCCGGCAGCCGCTCAAGGACTGGCACGTGCCGATCATGCTGGAGCAGGTGCGGGAGCAGACGGGGTACGTGGCGCGCAGGGAGGCGGCGGCGGCGTTCAATGCGGCGCCGGAGAACCGGTGGCGCAAGCGCGGAGTGGCGCTGGTGCCGACCAAGTTTGGCATCTCGTTCACGGCGCTGTGGCTGAACCAGGCGGGCGCGCTGGTGCACATCTATCACGACGGGTCGGTGTTGGTGGCGCACGGAGGTACGGAGATGGGGCAGGGCCTGCACACCAAGATGTGCATGGTGGCGGCACAGGCGCTGCAGGTGCCGCTGGAGTCGGTGTTTATCAGCGAGACGGCGACGAACACGGTGGCGAATGCGTCGGCGACGGCGGCGTCGGCGGCGTCGGACCTCAACGGCTACGCGATTTACAACGCGTGCGCGCAACTCAATGAGCGGCTGGCGCCGTACCGGGAGCGGGTGCGGGCCAAGGACGGCGGCCCGCCGACGATGCAGGACCTGGCGCACGCAGCATACCACGACCGGGTCAACCTGTCGGCGCAGGGCTTTTACCGGACGCCGGAGATTGGCTACTCGTGGGATACGAACCGCGGGCAGATGTACTTCTACTTTACGCAGGGCGTGGCGGCGGCGGAGGTGGAGATCGACACGCTGACGGGCACGTGGACGTGTCTGCGGGCGGACGTGCTGATGGACGTGGGGCGGACGATCAACCCGGCGATCGACTACGGGCAGATCCAGGGCGCGTTTGTGCAGGGCATGGGCCTGTTCACGATGGAGGAGAGCCTGTGGCTGCGGTCGGGGCCCATGGCCGGGCACCTGTTCACGCGTGGCCCGGGCGCGTACAAGATCCCGGGCTTCCGCGACGTGCCGCAGGAGTTCAATGTGCAGCTGCTGAAGGGCGTGGAGTGGTCGGAGCTGCGGACAATTGCACGCAGCCGCGGCGTGGGTGAGCCGCCGCTGTTCATGGGCAGCGTCGTGTTCTTTGCCATTCGGGACGCGCTGGTGGCGGCGCGGGCGCAGCACGGCGTCCGGGCGCGGACGGTCAAGGACCTGGAGGCGGACAGCAGCCTCACGCCCGAGGCCCTGGACGCCGACACGGGCCTACTGCGGCTGCAGAGCCCGGCAACGCCGGAGCGGATCCGGCTGTCGTGCGCAGACCCGATCATGGAGCGGGCGCGGGTGGCGCCGAAGCCGGGCGAGAAGAGCTTTTTCATCACCATCTAGGGAGGAATAATAGTTGGTATTGGGTCAGATTGGATACATAGGCGCACCTGAGATAGCAAACGAGGACAGTTGTGTTTAATTATTTTTATTTTTGCATAAGACGTTTAGTTGGTCATGCGAGTTCTGCTCACCACCGTCCTCTGCCTCCGCCCCGTCCCCGTCCCCGGCCACGGCCACCACGACCGCGACCGCCGCCGTGCCGGTTGCCGCCGCCGCCGTGCCGGTTGCCGCCGCCGCCGCCGCCGCCGCCGCCGCCTCCGCCTCCCGGAAAGGGAGGTGGCGCTGCAGGCCCGCGCGCCTTGCGCTCGGCGCGCTCGTCGGCGGGCGCGTCCCAGAGATTGGGGATGTCCAGCAGGGCGCAGAAGGCGGCCGTCTGCGGGTTTGTGTACTCGTCGGGCTGGCCGCTGTGGGCGTTGAACGTCTCGGGGCGGCCGGGCACGGCCGGGACGTGGACGGGGGCGGTGCGGGCAAAGTTGTCGGGCACGGGCAGGCGGCCGGCGGCGACGACGTGCTCGTCAACCCAGGCGCGCTCGGCGTCGATGCGCGGGCGGTAGGCGGCCTCGCCGCGGTCGGCTGGGACGGCGGGCCGCGTGGGGTCGCCGATGCTGATGTCGGCGGCAAAGGTGCGCGTGATGGCGAGCCACTCGGGGTCGTACGACAGCCGGAAGCGGCCGTGGTAGGGCTGGGGGAAGGGGTCTGTGTCGTCGGGGTGATCTTGTGTCGGCGCTTTCGCCGGTTCACCGACCTCCTCTGCCACACCATCCATGCCGGCCAGCGGCACGATGTTCATGAGCTGCAGAAAGTGCCGGCCCGGCAGACACTTGTCGAGGGCGAGAAAGCGCACGGTGGTGTTGGTGATGGTTGGCGGGACCGGCTGGCCTGGGGCCAGGCGCTTCGGCGGTGGCTGGCCTGGCCGCGCAAACGAGGCGGGCAGGCGGTCGAGCAGCTCTTGGGGCACGCCGTCGACGTTGCTGATGGGCGCGGGCGTGTCCTCGGGAGGGGGGCGCGCAGGGGGTGCGTCCGGCGGCTTCTCTGCCGTCTCATCCTCTTCATCTGAGTCGAGCGCAATCTCGTCTGGATTCTCTGCTAGTGGCACCGGCACAGTTTCTGGTGCTGGTGCTGGTGCTGGTGCTGGTGCTAGTACTGGTGTCGCTGCTTCTGCATCCGCTGCACCATCCGTCGTCGCCGGCCCGGTCCCCGGCGCGGCGTACTGCTTGACGGCGGCAAACTTGCAGTGCAGGTGGGCCGAGAACCAGAAGGGCGGCCGCAGGCGGTCCATGATGTATTGGGCGGCCGGGTTGCCGAGCGTGCCGTCGGCAGACTCGGCGCGGAAAAGCGGCTTCTGCCGGAAGAGGCGGTTGGCGTTGCCGTGGGTCTCGATGGCGCGCGGCCAGTCGTGGCTGATGCCAATGTCGACTGGCTCGCGCAGCTGCAGCAGGCGGCGCACGTCAATCTCGCGCACGTGGTAGAAGCTCTTGACGTCGTCCTGGCAGAAGGGCAGCCGCTCGTGGTGCGGCCGGCGGTAGTCGAAGCCCTTCCAGATGCCGCTGAGGCCGGCGATGCGCAGCGGGCCGAGGCGCAGCACGTTGGCGGCGCCCAGGTAGTAGATGCGCGGAGCCACCCAGCCGCCATAGAACAGCTCCCACAGGTAGCCGGCGGCCTCGTGGTTGCCGCCGACAAAGACGGTCAGGTACGGAGCGACGCGGGTGCCGGCGTAGTAGGCGTGGAAGTCGCCCATGGCGCGGTACTTGGGCGGCACGGACATGACCGTCAGGTCGGCGGCATTGCGCGTGGACTGAAAGTCGCCGCCGATGATCAGCAGGTCGACGCCGGGCCAGCCACGGGCGCGACACGCCGTGGCCACGGACGCGTAGATGGCGTCGAGCGTGCCATGGCCCTGGAAAGGGAGGGGGGGCGGGTTAGAAGGAGACGAGACGTGTAAGAGAAGCAAAAGAACGTACACAGCCCTCGACGGCAATTCGAACACCATCGGTTTCGACCGTTTCGACCGTGGTGGCCATGTGTGTGTGTGTGCGTTGTCGGACGAGCAGGGCCGTGAGAAGCAAGACGATCTCGTCAATACGAAGTTTCGTGAGAACTTAGTGGCTGGAGTTAGTGGATGAACAGGGGGGGGGGGGGGGGGGAGAGAGAGAGAGCTGCTGGCCGCTGGGGCAGTGGGGGCCGCCTGGCAGGGGTTGACAGCCCCACCCCCCTTTGGCGCCATGGGCAGGCGGGACTCCACCCGCGGTTTTAGAGCTCCGTTCCTTCCCCGCCCTTTCGTTCGCCCGTTCGTTCTCTCCTTTCTTCAACAACCGCGTTTTCTGCAGCGTTTTTTGACGATCGTGTCTTTCTGGCCGACGACCATCGTCAGCCGCCCATCGTCCATCGTCACTCGACGAAAACCCATCAACAAACGTCCTTCGACAGCAGCCATCTCTGCCCACGCCATCCATGCCGCCGACTTTGGGCTGATTCTCTTCGGCTGTGCCGCCGCACCCTCCCCCCTCCCCCCCTTCCTTCGCCATGGAGCCCGTTCCCGAGACTGAACGGATGGAGGCGTTTCGATCTTCACCGCTTCCCACGCTCCGGCTTCCTCCCGCATCACCACCGCCCTCGCTGCGGTCAAGCACGCCAGTCCAGGATGCCGCTGCCGATATCACACCACGGAAACCACCCCCCAGCCTGCGCCGCGGCCCCGACCCGGCAATGGCCTGGTCGCCCTCATGGACGCCGACCTGGTCTTCACCCTCTCCCTTGCCGACTGCTGCTATGCCGTTTCGCCCCCGCACCGCGTCGCCCTTGTCGGGCTTCCACACACGCTCGCGGTCCAGCGGCGGCGGCCTGGCGCTGCCCAGCATGACCCGCACGCAGTCGATGCCGGGCGTCAACGGCCAGGGCCATCTGCAGTTTGGGACGGACCCGCGGGCATCGACGACGGCCTTTGGCACGCCCGGCCACCACCACCACAACCAGCAGCAGCGGCCACCGCCCCTCCTTACACGCACGCCCCGCAAGACGCTCGTCGAGGACGTCTTTCCGCTGTCACCCACACGCGTCTCCGTCCTGCACGACGACGGCGGCAGCGGCGGCGGCGGCGGCGGCGGCGGCGGCGGCGGCGGCGGCGATCCCCCGCTGCACGAGCGCAGCAGTGCACCGAACCTCGGGCGGCGCTCCGTGTCGCCGAGCACGGCCGGAACCACGCTGGCCAGCCTGCCGCTGGCCCGCACCCGCCGGCCCTCGTCACCGTACCGCCGCATCTCGGCCGGGACGCCGCCGCCCCTCCCGCCGCCGCAACTGTCCTCGTCCCTGTCGTCGTCGTCGTCCAGCAACCCGGCCCTGCTGTCGTCGCCGTCGATCCCGTCGACGCCGACGTCGACGCGGTCGCGCAGCCCCAGCATCTCGAGCCTGGAGACGATCCCCGACTCGCCCGACGCCGAGGAGGCCGCGCTCGAGGCCGAGCGCATTGCTCAGCTGCAGGCTGCCGCCGCCGCGTCCGAGGGCGCTGCCGCCGCCGCCGCCGCCGCTGCTGCTGCTGCTGCTGACGGAAAGGGCGGCCGCAGCAGCCTGGACGCGCCGGCGCGCGGACGCACGCTGGCGTTTGGGTCGCGCGACAAGCGCAAGCGCTGGAGCGTGTGCGGCGCCGAGCGGCGCGGCGATCTGGATCTGGAGACGATCTGGGAGGACTGAACGGTTGGTCGTCTCTTGATTTTTTTTTTTTTTCCTTGTTCTTGCTTTGTGCATCTGCTTTTGCATCTGCTCTTGCAGCTGGTCCCTGGCGGTGGCTGCGGCGTTCTCGTGCGTGTTTTCCCACTTCTGCATCGTTTTCCAGCATCGTTGATCGTCGCCTCTTTACGCATCACCGACGGCGTTTTTTCCCGCAACAAAAAAAGGTTTTTTGCTTTGATACCCTAGCATAATATAGCACGGCTCTTGTTCCACGCATGTCTCTTGCCAGTGCTCCCTGATCGGTGCCCTTGGCCCCTGTCCCTCCCTAATCAAACGGAATCCTTCTGAGCGCTGTGCCGCGGCCGTGCTTGCGCAGCTCGCCGGCCGCGCCGAGGCTGCTGGGCACGCGGATGCCGCAGCAGTCGCCCCAGCCGCTGGGGTTGTGGATGTGGCGCACGCCGCCCTCCTGGAAGACCTTGACGGTATCGGCGCCCTCGTCGACGGCGGCGTCGTCGTCGTCGTCGTCCTCTGCAGCAACAGCAGAACCGCCCGCGCCGCCCGCGTCCCCGACGGGCGTCATGCCCGGGGCCGCGCGCACGACGGAGCCGAACAAGAAGTGCTGCATGACGGGCAGCTTCTGCAGGATCTCGGCGCGGAACATGCGGCGCATGCCGCCGTCGATCTTGGCCCACGACTTGGCGGCCGAGATGTCGTCGAGCATGGGCGAGTGCCAGCGCAGGGACGAGGCGGTCGAGCTGGGCGCCGCGTCGGGCGCCGTGGCCACCTTGATGCTGTTGACGAAGCGCACCTGGCCCAGGTACAGGTAGTCGTCGCCGAACTCGTCGAGCGTCAGCGCCTGGTGCACGGCGCGCGGCGTCAGGAAGCGGTGGCCGCGCAGCTGCGCGGCGCCGAACAGGAACGGGCAGAACTGGTAGTCGTCGAGCCCCCACACGCCGTGCGAGCCGGCCGGCTCGAGGTAGTACGTCTGCTGCACCAGCCGCAGCACGTCCAGGTACCGCGCAAACACGACGAGCGCCAGCGCCGCCCGGTCCGCCGCCGCCACGACGCCCTGCGCGTACAGGCACAGCAGCCACACGAAAAAGTGCAGCTCGTGCCCGGACCCGTAGTCGATGCGTGCGCGGTTGCCAAAGGCGTGCACAAAGTACGCGGCGGCTTCCGCTACAGCGCCGGCACTGCTGCCGTCCATCCCCAGCAGCGTCTGGTGCCACTGCGGCGCGCGCCGGCGCACGTCGTCGACAAAGCCGCGAAACCGCTTGTTGCCGAACCGCGACGACGCCACGGGGGCAGCGGCCGGCTCCTGGCTCCTGTTGTTGCTGTTTGCTGTTGCTGCGTCTGCCGCCGCCTCCTCTGCCGGCTCGTCCCCGTCCGGCGGGTGCTCGTACACCAGCGCCGCCACCTCGTCCAGCACCGCCAGCAGCCCGCGCACCGCCGGCGACAGCGGCCGCTGCGGCAGCGCCGTCTTCTGGAAGTGGAGCGGCGGAGGCGCGGGCGGGAACACGGGCCGGTCGCCGCCGTCTGCGCGCTGGGCCACGGCCGCCACGCCGCCGCCGGCGTCGGCCAGGGCGTCGGCAAAGACGCCGGCGGGCGTGTCGACGACGGCGTCGGCCAGGCCAAACACCCAAGCCTCCAGCAGCGTGCGGGCGGGCGACGCCAGAAACAGGGCGTGGTCTTCGGGCGACACAATGCGGCGGCGGGGAGCAAGAAAGACGTGGGAGCCGGGGGTGCTCGTGTCGTCGTCGTTGTTGTCGTCCCCGCGGAGGATGGCCGCGGGCGACGGCAGGGGGGGTGTTTCGGGCACAGGTGTGGGATTCTCTTGTGGCGGGGGCCGGCGGCGGGGCTGAATCTTGGGGATGCGGTCGCGGAGAGAGAGGAGGTTGGGGATGGCGGCGGCGGCGGCAGCGGCGGCGGCGGGCGAAGAAGAAGAGGCAGAGGTCGCTGTCGGGGTCGAGGTGGGATGTGCGGGCGTTGTTGCCGGCGCGGCGGCCGGCGCGCTGGTGTTGTCACTTGTGGCCATATTTGGTGATTTCGTGGTGCTGAGGCCACAGACAAAGAAAGAGAACGAAGAAGGGTCTGAAGGGAGAATCACGCCGTGGAACAAACGACGTGGAAAGGTGGTGTTTATGAGTTGAGGTTGAGGGGCGAATCGTTTTGTGGGGCCTTTTGGCAGTAGCTCCGTTAGCTGCCAAGGCGTCAAAAAAAGAAAAAAGAAAAAAAAAGAAAAAAAAGAAAGAAGAAACGAGCAAACGAGCAGACGAACGAGCGCGCAAACGAACGAGCGAGCAAACGAACGAGCGAGCAAACGAAACCACCCGACCTCACCACCCACCCTACAATCATGGCTCCTCTCGCCGAACCACAGGCCCGGCTCGCCGTGCTGCCGCGCGTCGACGGCTCGGCCACGTACGCGTACGCCGGCTACACGATCACGGCGTCGGCCAACGGCCCGATCGAGGCGCCGCGCCGCGACGAGGACCCGGACGAGGCGGCCATTGATGTGATCGTGCGGCCGGCCGCGGGCGCAGGGGGTGCGTAGCCGGACGGAACCCCTACGAAAAGAAAGAAAAGAGAATGTGCTCGTGCTAACCCGCCAGGCCCCAGCGAGCGCCACCTCGAGTCCGTCCTGCAAAAGACGCTGCAGGACCTCGTACTCGTCCAGGAGTTCCCGCGCTTCCTCGTGCAGGTCGTCCTGCAGATCCAGACGCTACCCGAGAACGACTACGTGCACACGCGCCTGGCGCTGCCCGGCCTGCACCTCGGCGCCCTGCCCGCCCTGCTGCAGGCCGCCGTGCTGGCCCTGCTGTCGGCCAGCATCCCCATGCGCACCACGGCCACGGCGGCGTCGGTCGCCTGCATGCCCGACGGCCGGCTGGTGCACAGCTTTTCGCCACGCGACGCTGCCGCCGCACAGTCGACGCACGTCTTTGCGTTTGCCCTCGAGGCCGACACCGACGCCGATGCCGGCAACGGCGACGGTGAAGGCGGCCAGCTGCTGCTCGCCGAGAGCGAGGGCGCCTTCACCATGGACGCGTGGGACGACGCGCTGGCGCTGGCCCGGCGCATGTGCTGCGGCCGCCGTGGCGGCGACGGCGACGGGAACGGAAACGACGGCATGGCGCTGGACGCCGGCAGCAGCAGCGACGACGGCCCGGACATGCGCGCCTTTCTGCAGTCGACCGTGCAGGGCCGGCTCGAGGACATGCTGAAGTGGAAGACAACGACGGCCTGAAGTGTTCAGTCATGCAAGACAAAAGGCTGTCCACCGAAAGGAAAGACACCACACTCAAGAAGAGGGTCCGACGAACCTGCTCGCTCGCAGTCGCGCGGCAACTGGAGCACACCGGTCACCGTCTTGGCACACCTACTGCCCGACCTGCCGCCCGCTCTTGCCGCCTGCCCCCCTAACTCGCCGTCGTCACACGCACGCAGCCACACCACACATGCCCTCCCCCTCCCCCCATTGTGCCCTATCCCGTCCATCCCGCAGGCACGGGCCGCGATACGACAGGCCCGTTGGCCAGGCCATGCCTGCAGCTGTCTTATCTGTCGCGGCACTCACTTGCCGAGACGTGCAGGCCTGGGCCTGGCTGCCAAGACTCCCCTTTCCCCTCCTGCCGCGTCTCACACGCTCGGTCGCTTTCCGCATCTTCTTTTCTCCTTATCTTTCCGGCCCCCCTCTCTCAAACAGGCATTGGTGGGTCTGACTGGCTGGGTTTCGCTAGCGAAATGCCTCTTCGGCCGGGGGGGGGGGGGATATTCTTTTGGGGGGGGGGGGGTCTTGAGTGGCCGTTGCGGTCTGTTTCAGACGCTGTCTTGGGGGCCTGTGATGGCCCCACTTACGGAGTACGGAGCACGGGGCACGGAGGATGGAGAGCGATACCGAAAAGAACAGAATACCCATAATACACTGCTTTGCGCCTGCATGCAAGTGTGCGTGCGCTCTATCGAGATGGGACCCATACGGGGGGGGGGGGGGGGGGGGGCCCCCCCCCCCCCCGGGGGGCAAACCCCCCCCCCCGCCCCAGGCGCCCGCCCATCGCAAAAACAAAGGGCGTACCGGGGGGAGGGGGGGGCC